>MU789431.1:0-28246 GCA_026770625.1 Nicotiana glauca
ATCTCGACCGTCTATACACTTTAATCTAACGGTCTTGAAACTATTAGTAATAACGCTTAAAAATGTCTGAAACTTCCCAAAACTAATCTTATTCCCTCTCACTCTCACTCGACCCATGGATTTCCATGGCCATTTGAGGCTTTTGCTGTTCTTCTACGTCTCTTGGTTTCTCGTTCTCAAAGAGATCTAACCAAATCTAGTTCAAGACTTCTACGAGTCCGTCTATAGTTGTGAGTGTTACTATTTCGATGCTTTTATGGTTCAAATCTCTTATTTCAGACTGGATTCTCTTTACCCTTTTATTCTTTCTTAAAAACCCTCATTTCAAATACGAATCCATCCAGATCTTTGTTGATCTGGAAAGTTTTTGAGTTCATCGTCGATTTTTCTTTAAAGAGTTTTTTTTCTTCACTTTTAACCAATTTTTAGCACTATGCTGCTTTAGGTAATTGATTTCTCTGATTTCTGTTGTTCAAAAATCTGTATGTTTGAAGTGATTTCTGTTTCCAAGGCTATTTCTTTAAAGTTCTCCTAATCTTTCAGCTATTAATCAACCATAAGTATCTTTTAATTATCTGGGGTTTCCACTTCCCTTTTTTACAAAAGGTTTTCTGAAGTTTTTATGTTTCGTTTGATCTTTCTCGCATGGTTATGTTTCTAGTCTAATTGTTTGACTATTCAGTGTTTGATTTCAACCCCTTGTCCGTTATTGTTTGAATAATTGAATGATTAGCCTAATTATATAGGGTTTCATTTGTTTACTAAACTAATTTACTGATCTCTCATTGTTTTCCTTAATCCTGAGTTTCTTAATTGACACTCTTGTCTATCTATGGGTTAATTGACCCTTTGATTGATCTCTGATTACCCGTGTTGTCTTATTTGTGAAATTGATTACTTGATTTAAGGTTTCTAACCCTAATTGACTGTTAAAACTACTTTTTGCCTTATTTGAAATCCAATTAGAGTTATATATGGTATAATTCCCTAATTTTCTATCCCTAATCAAGCTTGATTGATTATTTGATTACTTCCTTACCTAATTTTTGCAATGTCAATTTGTCGTACCTTATTTACCTACACTATTCAACTTTTATATATATATATATATATATATATATATATATATATATATATATATATATATATATATATATATATATATATATATATATATATATGCACATATATATATATGCACTCTCATTCTACCTTAGACATGAGCAATAGTTCACACACACACAAAAACTTTCCTCTCATCTCTCAAACTGCTATTTGTGGTCACTACTTGACTAGCCAGCTGAAATCCAAGTATAATCTGTTGAATCAAGTCTACTTTACCTTCTATTTCTGCTTCCTTAACTAGTGTACCTCTACTATTGTCATTCAATTAATTTGTGCGTTTATCAGCATGTTTACTTATGTTAAATTTGCAGGTTCATCAACATGTTTACTTTTGTTAAATTTGTAGGTTCATCAACATGTTTACTTTTGTTTAAATCCATGTGTTTACCAGCATGCTTACCCCTGTTTAATCCATGTATTTGCTAGCATGATTTTTTTCTATCCAATCTATGTGGCTACTTCTGTTCAAACTATATATTCAATAGCATGTCTGTCTATATGTTTCCTAACATGTCTATTAATGTACAATCTATGTGTTTATGTCCACTCCTCGCCAATATATGTGTTTATCACAATAGCATGTTGACTTTTGTTTTCTGTTTAGATCTATGTGTTGTGCTTTCATCAAGTTTGAATGTTTACTTATGTATAAAATTAGATCTATGTCTTGTCTACTCCCCTACTAAGAATGACCCCCTATCTGGATACTTAGCTCCCAATCCCTATTACCCCTTACATATGGCTGCTTGATTTTCAGCATGCCTTGATTCTGTCACGACTAGGAATTCCCACCCTCGGGAGTCGTGATGACACCTACTAGTGAGATCTAGGCAAGCCAAACCTTAATTACCTCTTTTAGCAAATATCAGCAATCGCATGCAAACAATGGAATTCAATAATAAAGCAGAAGTCTTAAATTAAAGAAACTGAATAGAAAATGCAAAAATCCAACATAAGCCTCTACCCAAGAACTGGTGTCACAGTGTCACAGACTGTTTAAGAGTCACTACAAACAAAGTCCGAAGGAAAATGAAATAATCCGTTTCTGAAACCAAAAAAAATGAAACAGGGAATAAAGCTAGAGGGAGACACTAGGTCCCGCGAACGCCTGCAGGTCTACCTTGGATCTCCGGGTAGACTGAAGGAAGCCCTCCAACTACTGATGCTGTCCAACACCTGGATCTGTGCAAAAGAGCACAGAGTGTAGTATCAGCACAACCGAATAGCCTAACCTCGGCGAAGTAGTGACGAGGCTAGGACCAGACTACCAATTAAACCTATGCAATTTAACTATATACAGTGGAAGAGAAGTACAGAAAGAGACAGTCACATACAGTCAAGTATGGGAGGGGGAAAACATGCTGCGGGGAAACATCAAATAGTAACAGAAAAGCAATAATAAATATGAGGATCACCAAAGTTCAACTGAAAATAGGAAGGGAAATCATGCTGCGGGGTGCAACAATTATCAACAGGAATTCAGCCATTTAGTGTAGATAAACCGTAACACAATCATCAATAAAGACGGGGAAAATAAAAAGCAAGTGCACGACATCACCCTTCGTGCTTTTACTCTCTCTCACCAAAATAATACACGACATCACCCTTTGCGCTTTACGCTCTTCCTCACCCAAACATCAATCACAAGGCAAATAGGGTAAGGAAATCTATAACCTTGAAGTAAAATCAAATAACAACAAGTAATGAAAGAAACGAATATGTGTATACAGTAGAAAAGAAATACAGGTAATAACCAGTAAATATGGGAGCAGGAAACATGTTGTGGGAGAGATAATAGTTACGAATAGAAACATCAATTAAGGAATGAAACAATAAAGACAGAATATCGACAAGAATCAGAAATCAACAAGTTGCACGACATCACCCTTCGTACTTTACTCTCGTTCTCACAAAATCAATCATATCATAATAATGTACACGACATCACCCTTCGTGCTTTTACTCTCTTTCCTCACAATATAGTCAATGAAAATCAGTACGGAATGGTACATCGTACGACACAACATCACCCTTCATGCTTTACACTCTTTCTTAGCAATAGCAAACAGTGCATGACATCACCCTTCGTGCCTTATCACTCTTTCCTCACAATAGCAAACAATGCACGGCATCACCATTCGTGCTTTATCACTCTTCCTCACCTAAAAAACAATCACAAATAAGGGTCAAAGAAGTAAACGGAATAATAATAGAAATCCCGGCAAGGGAAATACAATTAAACAGTTAAATCCCGACAAGGGAACAATATCAATGAATTTCAATATCCCGGCAAGGGAGAAAATCAACAAAATAACAAAACATCCCAGCAAGGGAATAAACCAACCGCTCTTTCTCTTTCTTTCACTTTCATTTCATAACTCATTTTACCACTTGAGCAAACACTCCAAAGGGTTCAATTATTTCATATACTTTCACAACTCGTATTACAACTCGAGCCAATGCTCCCGAGATTCATAGATCACAATTTCTTTCACATGCTCTTTATATCATATAGAAGTCATCAATTAAGCATGGGAGATACAACAAAATCAAATATTCACAATATAAAGACTCACGGTCACGCTAGACACCAATTTATAGAAACTCGTCACCATGCCTATACAACGCACTCAACAATTAGCAAGTAGCAAATAAGACTCAACACCTATTCCCGCAAGCTAAGGTTAGACCAAACACTTACCTCAACTTCCACGGCCAAATCAATCCACAACAACCGCTTTCCCTCTCGAATTCGGCTCCAACTCAATCGAATTTATACAATAATGACTTCATAATATCAACATATGCTAAACAAATCAAACCCAATGTCTAATTATAGATTTCCAAGCTTTCTTTCCAAAAATTCCAATATCGCACACGGGCCCACTTGGTCGAAACACGAGGTTCGGACCAAATTCATATCACCCATTCCTCCATGAGCCCGAATATATAATTTATTTTTAAATTTGACCCCAAAATGAGGTCTAAATCAAGAAAAAGCAAAAAGCCCTAACTCTACCAATTTCCCCCAATTTCTACCTTAAATTACATGATTCAAGCTTAGGAATTCAATGGATATTGATGAAAAATGAAGGAAACTAGTTAAGATTTACTAACCCACAAAGTTTTGGTGAAAGGGGGCTTCAATGGACGCTTAGGAACATTGGAGAAGAAGAAGTTCGGGTGTTTTTATGAAATAACCCGCGACTATACTGTTCTAGAATTTTTATAACCTATAAAAAATTGCTCTATGCGATCGTGGGAAAGGGGTTGCGATTGCATAGAGTAGATATGACTATGCTCTACGATCGCAGGAAAGGCTACGCGATCGCGTAGAAGGAAATGAAGGAGGGGGCGCCTAACACAATGTGATCACGAATGGATTTGTGCGATTGCATAGAGGAAAACATAGGACCTCCCAGACTTAGTACTATGCGATTGCGGTAGGCTCTATGCGATCGCATAGAACAAAACTGAACCTCTGAGAATTACTCTATGTGATAGCGGTCTATCTTATGCGATCGCATGGAAGGAAATCACTGGACACTAGACTGCATTTTTTCTGCAACTTTTCTAAGGCCAAAACCATCCCGAAACACATCCGAATCACACCCGAGCCCTCGGGGCTCCTAACCAAACACATACACCTACTCAACAACATCCTACGAACTTAACCGTGCGATCAAATCGCCAAAATAACATAAAAACAGTGAATCAAGCCTCAAAATCACTAGTTTTTCCTCAAACTTCATTAACTTTCAAATTTAGAGTTTTAAGTCCGAAACACGTCAAACAACGTCCGATTTCAACCAAATTTTATAGAAATATTTTAAATAACATAGAAGACCTGTACCGGGCACCGGAACCCAATTATGGGCCTGATACCAACACGTTCAAATCAATTTTAATTTCCATTTTCCTTAATAATTTCAAAAAAACAATTTTACTCAAAAATTCATTTCTCAGGCTTGGGACCTCGGAATTCGATTCCGGGCATACGCCCGAGTCCCATATTTTTCTACGGACCCTCCGGGACCGTCAAATCATGGGTTTGGGTCCGTTTGCCCAAAATGTTGACCAAAGACAAATTTAATCAATTTAATATCAAAATTTAACATTTTTCTGACATAATTCATATTTAAGCTTTCCGGTTATGCGCCTGGACTGCACACGCAAATCGAGACAATTAAAATTAGATTTTCAAGGCCTTAGAAGAATGGAATGGATGAGAAAATAGGTGATGACCCTTTGGGTCGTCACGTTCTCCAACTCTAAAACAATCGTTCGTCCTCGAACGGACAAAAGGAAGAAGTACCTGAGTCGGGGAAAAGATGAGGATAAGAACTCCGCATATCAGAATCAGACTCCCAGGTCGATGCCTCAAGAGGCTGACCTCTCCACTGAACACGAACGGAAGGAAAACTCTTGGATCTAAACTGACGAACCTGCCGGTCCAGAATAGCTACCGGCTCCTCCTCATAAGATAAGTCCTTGTCCAACTGGACAGTGCTGAAATCTAACCCGTTAACTGGATTACCGTGACCTCCGAAGCATGGATACATGGAAAACTGGATGCACGACTGATAAGATAGGCGACAATGCAAGTCTATAAGACACCTCTCCCACTCGATCAAGAATCTCAAACAGACCAATAAACCAAGGGCTAAGCTTGCCCTTCTTCCAAAATCTTATTACGCCCTTCATAGGCGACACCCAGAGCAATACCCGCTCACCTACCATGAAAGCTACATCTCGAACCTTACGATCTGCATAGCTCTTTTGCCTAGACTGAGCTAAATAAAGCCAATCTTGAATGATATTTACCTTGTCCAAGGCCTCATGAACCAAATCCGTTAACAATCGAGCCTCTCCCGGCTCAAACCACCCAACCGGAGACCGACATCGCCTACTATATAAAGCCTCATAATGAGCTATCTGGATGCTCGACTGCTAGCTGTTGTTGTAGGCAAACTCCGCTAAAGGCAAAAACTGATCCCACGAACCCCCAAAGTTAATCACACAAGCTCGAAGCATATCCTCGAGAATCTGAATAGTCCGCTTGGACTGAACGTTCATCTGGGGATGAAATGATGTGCTCAAATCTACCCGTGTGCCCAACTCTCGCTATACTACTCTCTAGAAGCGGGAGGTAAACTGCTTACCCCGATCCGAAATGATAGACACAGGCACACCATGAAGGCGAACAACCTCCCGAATATAGATCTCAATGAACCTCTCAGAAGAATAGGAGACTGCCACAGGAATGAAATGCGCTGACTTGGTTAGCCTATCAACAATAACCCATATTGCATCTAACTTCTTCCAAGTAAACAGAAGCTCGTTAACAAAATCCATAGTAATTCGCTCCCACTTCCACTCGGGAAGCTCAATCCTCTGAAGTAAACCACCAGTCCTATGATACTCGTACTTAACCTGCTGATAATTCTAACAACGAGCCACATATGCTACGATATCCTTCTTCATTCTACGCCACCAATAATATTGCCGCAAATCTTGATACATCTTCGCGGCACCCGGATGAATAGAGTACCGGGAACTATGGGTCTCCTCTAAGATCAAATCTCAAAGTCCATCCACATTGGGCACACAAACTCGCACTACAATCTCAAGACTCCATCAGCATCTAATGTAACCTGCTTGGCACCTCCTCGCTGCACCGCGTCTCTAAGGACACAAAAATGGGGATCATCAAACTGCCGGTCATGCATACGCTCCAATAATGAAGAACGAGTGACCGTGCAAATTAACACACGACTGGGCTCAGAAATATCAAGTCTCACGAACTAATTGGCTAGAGCCTGAACATCCAAAGCAAGCGACCTCTGACTGACCAGAATATAAGCAAGACTACCCATGCTGGCTAACTTCCTACTCAAAGCATCGGCCACTACGTTAGCCTTCCCCGGGTGATATAAGATAGTGATATCATAATCCTTCAACAACTCCAACCACCTCCTCTGCCTCAAGTTCAACTACTTTTGCTTGAACAAGTACTGAAGACTCTTGTGATCAGTGAACACCTCACATGCCACACCATACAAATAGTGCCTCCAAATCCTCAATGCGTGAACAATGGCTGCCAACTCCAAATCATGCACTGGATAGTTCTTCTCATGAATCTTCAACTGCCTCGAAGCATAGTCGAAGCATAGGCAATGACCTTGCCATCCTGCATCAATACCGCACCAAGCCCAATACGGGAAGCATCACAATAGGCTGTATAAGGCCCTGAACCTATGGGGAAAATCAACACAGTTGCCGTAGTCAGAGCTGTCTTGAGCCTCTAAAAGCTCATCTCACACTCATCTGACCATCTAGACTGGGCACCCTTCTGGGTCAACCCGATCATCGGGGCTACAATAGATGAGAACCCCTCCATGAACCGATGATGGTAGCCTGCCAATCCCCCAAGAAACTCCGAATCTCTGTAGCTGATGCTCGTCTAGCCCAGTTCTTGACTGCCTGAATGTTTTTCGGGTCAACCTGAATACCCTCTGCTGATACGACATGACCGAGGAATGCAACTGAACTCAACCAAAACTCATACTTCAAAATTTTTGCATATAGTTGACTATCCCTCAGAGTCTGAAGAACCACTCTAAGATGCTGCTCGTGCTCCTCCTGGCTGCCAGAGTATATCAATATATCATCAAGGAAGACTATATGAATGAGTATAAATAAGTCCTGAACACTCGGTTCATCAAGTCCATAAAAGCTGTTGGGGCATTTGTCAACCCAAATGACATGACCAAGAACTCGTAATGCCCGTACCGAGTGAGGAAAGCTATCTTAGGGACATTGGATGCCCTAATCCTCAACTGATGGAAACCAGATCTCAAGTCTCTCTTTGAAAATACCCTGGCACCCTGATGCTGATCAAATAAATCATTAATCATCGGCGGTGGATACTTATTCTTGATTGTAACTTTGTTCAATTGCTGGTAATCAATGCACATTCTTATCGTCCCATCCTTCTTCTTGACAAATAATACCGGAGCGCCCCAAGGAGATACACTGGGTCTAATGAAACACTTCTCAAGCAAATCCTGTAACTGCTATTTTAACTCCTTCAACTCCGGCGGGGCCATGCGATATGGCAAAATAGAAATGGGCTGAGTGCCCGGAGCCAGATCAATACAAAAAATCAATATCCCTGTCGGGTGGCCTCCTCGGTAGGTCTAAAGGGAAAACCTCAGGAAACTCACGAACCGCGGGCACAGAATCAATGAGGGAACCTCAACACTGGAATCACGAACATAAGCCAAATAGGCCAAACACCCCTTCTCGACCATACGTCGAGCCTGTACATATAAAATAACACTGCGAGTAGAATGACCAGGAGTCCCCCTCCACTCTAAACGGGGCAAATCCGATAAGGCTAAGGTCACAACCTTGGCATGGCAATCCAAGATAGCATGGTAAAGTGATAACCAATCCATCGCCAATATAACATTGAAGTCGACCAAGTCTAAGAGCAATAAATCTACACGAGTCTCGAGACCCCCAGTCACCACAACACAAGAACGATGAACTCGATCAACCACGATATAATCACCCACCGGTATGGACACATAAACAGGAATACTCAGTGAATCACTAGGCATGACCAGACACAGTGAGGAATAGGATCAAATAACACTGAAGCATCTCTACCACAAACCAGAACCATACATGCACATCCACCTCTAATACCTTTACCTCCACCTCTAGCATCTCTACCTCTACCTCTAATACCTCTACCTCCACTTCCAGCTAATTGAGCAGGCTGGATGAGTCCCTCAATAAACCTCCTCACTCTCTATCACAGTGGGAAGTATGACAAGAGAATGATATGCCAAGTCGATGAACTTGATCTCGTATTGAGTAATAGCCATAGAACCCGACTGGAGACGCTTAAACTGCCTCCGATAGGCCTCTTTATGAATGATGGGGAGAATCTTCTCCAGAAATAGCTGCGTGAACTGTCCTCAAATCGAAGTTGTTGACCTAGCTAGTATAGCCAATCAATAATCTTTCCAATATGTCTCGGTAGATCCTAACAAGCGAAAGGTAACAAAATCGACCTCATTGGTCTCCACGATCCCCATGTCCCGGAGAACCTCATGACAGCTGTCTAGACAATCCTGGGAAACCTCAGTAAATGCACTGCTGAATATGGTAGTGAAGAGCTTGGTGAAACTTATCTAACCTCCACAATGCCTTCAAAGACGTCGCTGATCTACCACCGATCTGTGCTGCTGTTCGGCTGAAGAAGCGGTACGTGACCTCGCAATTCGCGAAAGGACAAGAGTAGAGGTTTCAATTTAGAACTAAAAAAATCGCACGACAGGAAAGAACAGAAGTGAAACTTTTCCTAACTCTGTAGCCTCTGGGGGATAAATATAGACGTCTTCGTACCGATCCATCAAACTCTCCTAAGCTTGTCTGTGAATTGTGAGACCCATGTACCTTAGAGCTCTGATACCAACTTGTCACGACCCGGAATTCCCACCCTCGGGAGTCGTGATGGCGCCTACTAGTGAGACCTAGGCAAGCCAAACCTTAATTACCTCTTTAAGCAAATATTAGCAATCGCATGCAAATAATGGAATTTAATAATAAAGCAGAAGTCTTAAATTAAACAAACTGAATAGAAAATGTAGAAATCCAACATAAGCCTCTACCAAGAACTGGTGTCATAGTGTCACAGACTGTCTAAGAGTCACTACAAACAAAGTTCGAAGGAAAATACAATAATTTGTTTTTGAAACAAAGAAAAATGAAACAGGGAATAAAGCTAGAGGGAGACACTAGGGCCCGCGAACACCTGCAGATCTACATTGGGTCTCCAGGTGGACTGAAGGAAGCCCTCTAACTACTGATGCTGTCCAATACCTAGATCTGTGCAAAAGAGCATAGAGTATAATATCAACACAACCGACCCCATGTGCTGGTAAGTGACTAGCCTAACCTCGGCGAAGTAGTGACGAGGCTAGGACAAGACTACCAATGAAATCCGTGCAATTTAACTATATACAGTGGAAGAGAAGTACAAAAAGAGATAGTCACATACAGTCAAGTATGGGAGGGGGAAAACATGTTGTGGGGAAACATCAAATAGTAATAGAAAAGCAACAATAAATATGAGGATCACCACAGTTCAACCGAAAATACGAAGGGAAATCATGCTGCGGGGTGCAACAAGTATCAATAGGAATTCAGCCATTTAGTGTAGATAAACAGTAACACAATCATCAATAAAGACGGGGAAAATCAAAAACAAGTGCACGACATCCCCCTTCGTGCTTTTACTCTCTCTCACCAAAACAATACACGGCATCATCCTTCGTGCTTTACGCTCTTCCTCACCAAAACATCAATCACAAGGAAAATAGGGTATGCAAAACTATAACCTTGAAGTAAAATAAAATAACAAAAAGTAATGAAAGAAAAGAATATGTGTATACAACAGAAAAGAAATGCAGGTAATAACCAGTAAATGTGGGAGCGGGAAACATGCTATGGGGGGGATAACAGTTATGAATAGAAACATCGATTAAGGAATGAAACAACAAAGCCAGAATATCAACAAAAATCAGAAATCAGCAAGTTGCACGGCATCACCCTTCGTGCTTTACTCTCGTTCTCACCAAATCAATCATATCGTAATAATGTGCACGGCATCACCCATCGTGCTTTTAATGTCTTTCCTCACAATATAGTCAATGAATATCAATACGGAATGGTACATCGTACGACACGACATCACCCTTCATGCTTTACACTCTTTCATCACAATAGCAAACAGTGCACGACATCACCCTTCGTGCTTTATCACTCTTTCCTCACAATAGCAAACAGTGCACGGTATCACCCTTCATGCTTTATCACTTTTCCTCGCCCAAACAACAATCACAAATAAGGGGCAAGGAAGTAAACAGAATAATAATAGAAATCCCGGCAAGGGAAATACAATTAAACAATTAAATCCCGGCAAGGGAACAATATCAAAGAATTTCAATATCCCGGCAAGGGAGAAAATCACTAAAACAACAAAACATCCCGGTAAGGGAATAAACCAACCGCTCTTTCTCTTTCTTTCACTTTCATTTCATAACTCACTTTACCACTTGAGCAAACACTCCAAAAGGTTCAATTATTTCATATACTTTCACAACTCGTATTACAATTAGAGCCAATGCTCCCGAGATTCATAGATCACAATTTCTTTCACATGCTCTTTATATCATATTGAAGTCATCAATTAAGCATGGGAGATACAATAAAATCAAATATTCGCAATATAAAGACTCACGGTCATGCTAGACACCAATGTATAGATACTCGTCACCATGCCTATACATTGCACTCGACAATTAGCTAGTAGAAAATAAGACTCAACACCTATTCGCTCAAGCTAAGGTTAGACCAAACACTTACCTCAACTTCCATGGCCAAATCAATCCACAACAACCGCTTTCCCTCTCGAATTCGGCTCCAACTCAATCGAATCTATATAATAATGACTTCATAATATCAACATATGCTAAACAAATTAAACCCAATGTCTAATTATAGATATCCAAGTTTTCTTTCCAAAAATCCCAAAATCGTACCCGGGCCTGCTTGGTCGAAACACGAGGTTCAGACGAAATTCATATCACCCTTTCCCCCACGAGCCAGAATATATAATTTGTTTTTAAATTGGACCCCAAAATGAGGTCTAAATCAAGAAAAAGCAAAAAGCCCTAACTCTACCAATTTCCTCTAATTTCTACCCTAAATTACATGATTTAAGCTTAGGAATTCAATGGATATTGAAGAAAAATGAAGGAAACTAGTTAAGATTTACTAACCCACAAAGTTTTGGTGAAAGGGGGCTTCAATGGACGCTTGGGAACCTTGGAGAAGAAGAATTTCGAGTGTTTTTATGAAAGAATCCGCGACTACACTGTTCTGGAATTTAATTATAACTGGGCAAAAATTTCTCTATGCGATCGCGAGAAAGGAGTTGCGATCGCATATAGTAGATATGACTATGTTCTGCGATCGCAGGAAAGGCTACGCGACCGTGTAGAAGGAGGTTTTCAAGGCCTTGGAAGCACATAATGGATACGAAAATAGGTGATGACCCTTTGGGTCGTCACAGCTTCTGTGTTTGGTTACTTAGTAACAGCCAATAAGCTTAAGTAATCATATTTCTGAATGCTGCTTGTTTGGCAAGAACCTTTGCTTAGGTTCAAGGAACTGAATGATTCTATTTACTTCTGATTTCCTGAAGTCTGAAACTGCTTTTTCCTCAAAACTATTCTTGAAAATCAATATCACTTCAATTCCTGGAATACTTAGTTTCCTCCCCCTGTAGTGTGAGCATTGCTTTGGAATCTATGAGACTCTTATGAACTTTGACACACTAGGGCTTGCTATTCCATACTGTAGAAGCTGTTTAGCCTTTAAAGAGGCCTTGGTGTGAGCAATTCCCTGGGTCCTGGAGGCCCTTTGGAACTTTAACACATTAAGATACCCTCCCTGGCACTATGAGATGTGGCAATTGAGACTGCTTGAAGGCCTGGTTCCCCAGGTTTTGCTTTGGGCCTATCCATGCTTCCTATAGTATATTGTTATCATTCATGTAATTCATTCTACACTTGGTTTGTAATATTATTTACTTTGTAAATAGATATTGGGGAAGTTAGTAAACTGTGAGGGATTATTATGCATATTTTGTTGGGGAATGGATGGATATCATGCCTATATGATTTAAAATCAGTGATTACATTCCTAGAAACCATACATATAGGACATTGTAATGTTCATCACTTGTATGCATTATAAAGATCATGTCTATAGGGTTCAAACCAAACTTTTGCAATCAAAAATCATTGTGCTGTTTGATTGTTTCGCATGCATTCTAGATACCATGACTATAGGTTAAAAATCAATCTTGCACTTTTAGATATCATGCCTATAGGTAAAAAAATCAATTTCTGCACTTAGGAGTCATGATAAATATGTTCAATATGTTCAATATTTAGAAACCATGCCTATATGGTAAAATTATTTTATATTCTGGACACTACGTTTGTGGTTTTAAAATCAGTCTTCGCATGCCAATTTGGCTTTAAAATTGTTGCATTTAGTTTTTTTTTTGTATTTTAAAATCAGTCATTGCACCTATATAACATGCCTATAGGACCTAAACTGCCTGAAATTGGTTACTATTTCATTATACTTCTGAATAATGACTAGATATCATGCTCATAAGATGCCATTTATACACACTTAGGCAAGCCTGTAGGGTGATTAAAAATCTTGTAAACTGCAAAAACTATGCTTCTGTTAACTGTCTAGATTCAGCCCCTCTAAAATCTGTAGACAAACTGATTAGTATTGGTTCCTGCTTTAATAAATCTTTGCATATGTTCTAATTTGTGTTCACCTAGATATCCTATCATTAGGACTCTTTTCAAATGTCTAAAACATTGTTGTCTGAGATGTGCATTTGTTAGTTCTATTTGTGGAGGTAAAATGTGAGCCCTCTTAATTGTTCTTTACTTGAGAGTCCTAATTGTTTTGGTTGTCACCTAGATTTATCTCCTTTAAGTACCATAGGATAGTCAAGAACTGCCTAAATTAAAGGTCCTAAATACCTCCAGGGCCAAAAGGAATGGATGGGTAATGCACGCATAGGATACATCTTAAGGTTGTAAGAACGCTTTGGGCTATGACCAAGGGAAGGGTAATTGGGTAGTAAAGGATATGATGACCTATGCGCCAATGCCACGTGTAACCCCTCTAGTATAGAAAGGCTTACCGGGTATTGTACAGTTATGATCCTACAGGCTAATAAACCTAGTACTTCCCTCCCCTTATTTACATATGTGTGCTTAGATTGTCTATCTATTAAACTTCCTTTATTTGCATATGTGTGCTTAGACTGCCTAACTGTTAAATGACTAATTCACATAATTGAGTTCAGCCGAGACCCACTGTTGTGGACCGCAAGGGGTGCCTAAGACCTCCCCCTCAAGATTATTTTGAGCCCTTACCCAAGTCTCCGGTAATGCGAATCGATTTCTATGAGTTATTTGCTCTAGGTGCCCTAACGCACCTTAAACCCGTTTGGTGGCGACTCTTCAAATTCAAATACCCAATTTGCAAAAGGAAATGAGTTGTTCCCCATGAATGTCGAAACCCGGACTTCGCGAGGAAAAAGGAGGCGTGACAACATGATGACTCTGCTGTGGATATTTTAGGCTTTTACCATAACGAACTTATTTTTGTGAATTAGTCTTAAGCATGTTTTATCCTGTGCACCCTCCCTCTTAGTTGGATTTAACTGCTTATTTTAAAGCATTTATTTTTCTTTTATTTCCTGAAACTGACTTGTCTATTTGTTTTCTTTTTATAACCGTCTTTCAATTATTTAAATACCACGTTTATCATTTTTAACGTGCAAATACTTGACAACATGCTATTTATTGTTGCATAAATCATGCTCAACATCATATTCCACTCGTGCGTTATCAATACTATAGCAACGCTTGATGAATATTTGTGCTCTTCCTATATATTACCCTTTAAATTTGAAAAGGCGTATTTATGGTAAAACTAGTCGATCAGCGGTGCGTTCGACAGTTCCGTGCCTCTCCACATCAAGTTGTTCGCTTGAGGTCCTAGTCTAGACCTCTATAGTAGCCTTACTCTGATCAATTGTGCATGCATCATGGTCAAACCTAGATGGGTTAATATGTTGTTCACATAATAACCCTTTAAGACAAGCCTCACCACAAAGTCCATTGGGTTTCCCATAATCCCAACGGATGCAATCACGATTTTGTGCATTAATCTGGAGAACATAAGTGCCAATATGCTAATAATTGTTGTATAAATAGACGAATTTGGAGGGGAAAAGGGCCGAACCATCTTTTGTTTTGTAGAAAATGAGGCACGAAGTCCCCAGATTCGGCATGGTCGGTAGCATACCTTCACTTTTGCTAGATTGGTGGAGGGATCTTCCTTCAGGTGACCAAAATCATATGAAACGAGTCTTAGGAAATATGCCTTCTCTATTGGATCTTCAGCCAAACAAAATGTTGATAGAGGCTGCCACCATGTTTTGGACAAGGTAAGGGTTGTGTTTCGCTTTGGAGACATAGAAATGACCCCTCTTTTGGAAGAAATAGGGGGATTTGCGGGTTGCCTTGGATAGCTCGGGTTTATTAGCGCCTGAAAATCGCACCACTAGAGGATTCCAAAAGATAATGGTGATGAAGAAAAATGATGACTTGAAGTGCCTGAAAAACTCCTACTTACCTTTCGACTTCGTCTATGAACGATACGGTCACAGTAGCTCTTACCCTATTTTTGATGATGAGTTATCAATCACCTCCTTGGGCTGGGTTCATCGTAGGGTCTTCGTCTTCATTTTGCGTTTCTTGGGCATACTGGTATTCCTGATCCAAGGGGATAGAATCCATACTAGGTTGGCCATAGTGGCCAAAACTTTAATGGACGGGAAGCCATATACCATTTTCCCTATGATCATTGTAGATATGTACCGAGCCTTGGAACGCTGTATGAAGGGGTTCAGATTCTTTGAGGGTTGCAATTTGTTGTTGCAGGTTTGGTTGTTGGAGCATCTCCAAGGGGGTCAATACTGCCAAGAGTTTCCACGAAGGTCGTGGAACAATCACATAGCTTTCCATCACACTAAGAGAATGACTTATATTACATACATGTTTGCTCAACCTAAGGATACTGTAGGATGGGTGCAGTTTTTCAACAAGTTAACTGAGGACCAGGTCTAATGGATGTTCTAGTGTTCCCTACCAACGAGTTCATCATCAGATCTAGGGATGTCCCCCACTTGGTATTAATTGGGTTAAGGGGCATATACCTTTATGATTCCCTCAGGGTTATGAGACAGGCATGCAGAAGACAGGTCGTACCGCACGTTTAAAAAATGAGTCACTTTATAGACAATTTTCAGGGTGATGCCATCTCGTATAAGTAGGAAGCACAATATATGTGGACTTTGAAGATTATTGTGGAAAAAGGATACCATCTAGCCAGAGAGAGATCAAGCGGGTCACTCATACTTCTACTCCTCATGGTTGGATGATAACATAGCAGGAATCATCGAGCCAAGGGTTGGTCTAGGAAACAGGGTCATAGATGAATTTGCCGAAGCAGAGGTGAAGTATAACAAGCTGCGCAAAAGAATTCGTGAGTATGAAGCTGAGCATATGGAGCAACATAAGTCCGACATAGAAATGATCACTGAATGGAAAGATATGGCTGCTAAATCCAGCAAAATCTTGGAATATCTGGATTACAGTCTGATGGAACTGGAAAGAAAAATGAGAAAGAGAGTCACCGACTGCCAGAACATTGAAGGAAATGAAGGAGGACATTTGGCAAAGGCATTCTAATTACTGAACCTGTGTGAACTGGGGGGAACTGATTGACAATCGCATCCGGCCTGGAGAGGGTCCTTTTGGGACCAAGTAGATATGGTTTACTTGCTTTTTTGATGTAATAAGGCTGAGTGCCATTAGTAACATTATCGTATTTAGTTTTGGTCGTCTATTTTTAATATTAATGAAATGAGGCAATTATTGGCACTAAATTTCTCCAAATCTATTTGTCGCTAGGCCTACTTCAGGCACAACGAGGCTCCCAAATTAGGAGACAAATTTATATTCCCGCAATATGTGTTTAAATACTGCAAACATTTCAAAACCCTTACTGACTTGTTTACCTTTTGTTTTTCTTTATTCTTTATTATTCCCATTCCCTAAGGTTGGTTCGCACATACTGGCATCATCAGCATATCACACCAGATCTAGAGGCCCTCCACCTCCTTCTCCTCCCAGCAATACAAAGAGCATAGGGAAAGCTAAAATGGATGACTTAAATGGTATTCGAAAGGAAAATGCGGAGAATGCAGAAACTTCAGACGGTCAGAGTACTTTGGCACCAAGTGACTTGGTTTTATGATTGGAACAAAAGATACTGGAGTTACAGGGATAACTTGAGCAGGTACACAACTTACAAAACCTATCCCTCACACTGAACGTCCCTACATCAACTAACAAAACACCAAAAAACCAACACCTCCGCAAAATACACCAAACCAGCATCCACAAAACCCTTCTACACCTCATCAATATGCAACTCCTCCTCAAAATCTCAATCCTTTACCGATACCAACTCTACCATAACACCATCATCAAATAATCCAATACCCACCAACCATTACCTATTACACTCCTCATAACACATCACAACATATCCCCAATCCTCAAAACCAAACCGACGACCACCACGACACTCAAGTCCCTAGCACTCACCAAAACAACCCTATATATGTGGAAATCGTATCTTACTCTACCCAACTAATCTCCTATACACTAGAATCTACTGAGAAGGACCTGCTCATCAAGAACATGTCTAAGGAACTCAAGAAATTGACAAGTGGAGTTCAGGGTGTCAAAGGAGCCAAAGGGATAGAAGGTTTGAATTATGAAGACCTATGCATACAACCGAATTTTGAACTACCAGAGGGTTAAAAACCTCCCAAATTTGAGATGTTTGATGGTACAGGTGATCCTAGGGTTCATCTAGCGACCTATTGTGACAAACTTGTCGGGGTCGAAAAGGATAAAAAAGATCTGGATGAAGCTTTTTATGAGGAATCTTACGGGAGATGCCTTGACCTGGTACATAAGCCAGGATCCTACGGTGAGTATGGCGTGTGATCTCATGAACCGATTCATGTTCAACACAGAAAATGCGCCAGATGTATTCAACAGTCTTAACCTCAAGAAGAATCCCACCGAGACTTTTTGTGAGTATGCTACTCGTTGCAGTTCAGAAGCGGCCAAAGTCAGGCCAGTATTGGACGAGTAATGGATGAACAAGTTCTTCGTCAAAGCATAGGATCCGCAATACTATGAAAGTTTGATGGTTATTGAAAACCATAAGTTCTCTAATATCATCAAACTTGGTGAAAGGATCAAATAAGGAATCAAGAGTGGGATTGTAACAATCTTCGAGGCACTACAGGCCACGAACAAAGCACTACAATTAGGCGGCATACCAAAGAAGAAAGACATGGGGGCAGTAATGGTGGCTCAAGTCCCAAAATCTCCACTCACATGCAAAACACCTTCTCCCACATACCAAACACCCCTACCTATATACCAACCCTCATCTCCAAAATATTCCCAACCAGCCACTGCCTATAATTCCAACTATCTCATTTTCAGTCACCTCTAGCTCGTCAAAACTACCCAAGACCGCGACCTAACTTTGACCGCAGACGACTCAAACAATACACTGCCATTGCTAAACCCATAGACCAACTATATAAAAGGTCGAAGGCTACTGGTGACGTCACTTCCATCCCTGTTGTGGCCATGGAGAACTCATCCTAGTGGGTTAACCTAAATAAGACTTGTGCATACTATTCCGATATGAAGGGGTACACTATTTATGAGTATCGAACATTGAAAGATAAAATCCAGACATTGATTGACAACAAGGTCATGCAGGCCAAGGAAGCTATACCCAATATCCGCAACAATCCCCTCCTAGATCATAGAGGGGGTGGGATACATATGATAGAGACAGATGAAGAATGGGATCCTGAGGGGTCAATTGGGCTTATTCAAGAAGGCGATGAATTTAAACCTGCAATTATACTCACTCCTATTATAGTACAAACGCACTCGGCAGTCGAAGTTGTGGTAGCCGCATCGGTTTATTTTAGGTATAGGTAGCTCCGCCTGGAGTCAAACCTGTTTCGTTTGAGGTATAAGTGGCCACACCTTTCACAATGACAGTATCAACCATACCTCCTTTCGATTCCAATGCCATACCTTAGGATTACATTGCCGAAGCAAGGGCAAAAGGAAAGGCAATAGAAGAATCTGATGCCGCACAAGGAATGATCAAAACGGGAAGGGTCTATACACCGGAACACTTGGGAGGATCGATTAAGGAGGCTTCTACCAAGAAACCTGTCATTGAAACTAGACTAGATGACCTTTGGAGGAAATTAAAGGCAAAGGAATATTCCGTCATCGATTATTTGAACAAAAACCCCGCCCAGATCTCCATCCTGTCACTATTGCAAAATTTAGAGGCAAACAAGAATGCTTTGATGAAGGTGTTAAATGAAGCTTATGTGCCTAACAACATCGCCTACAGAGAAATGGCCAACATGGTGGGGCAAGCACTGGAAAGCCCGCCTGAATGGTTCAATCGTAACCGAGCATTGCATATCATGTACAATTTGAAGACAAATTCATTGCCAGAGTCATGATCGATGGAGGTTCAAGCCTCAACATTTTTCCGTTAGATACTCTTAAAAGATTGGACAAAGGTTTCCATGAGATACGTGTAGGAAGTATGAACGTGAAAACCTTTGATGGGTCTCAAAGGGCCACAATCGGGGAGATTAATCTTTATCTGCAGATGGGGTCAACTTGGTTCGACGTTGAATTCCAAGTGCTTGATATATCAGCTTCATACAATCTTCTATTGATTCGACCTTGGTTACATGCCGCTAGGGCTGTGACTTCCACACTACACCAGGTCATGAAGTTCGAATGGAACCATCAGGAGGTGATCATTTACGGAGATGGAAGTAATCCAATCTACTCCAGTCAAACCATCCCAGTTATCGAGAATAGAAGAAGGCTAGGAGGGGAAACTTATCACCACATTGAACATATCAATGTACTTAAGAAGGATAAATGGTGGAGTAACAAGATAGAAATCATACTAGCATGAACTGGGTATGAACCCGATAAAGGGCTTGGGAAGAATCTCCAAGGCATTACTAAACCAATACAACTAAAATGTCATGGTACAACCTTCGGGATTGGATACTAGTATACATGGAAAGAGTATGATGATTGGTCGCCTCCACGGCGTGGTCCTTATTACCCTCTCGAGCAGCCAGTGTCATATGTGAATCAAACATTTTACCAGGCCGATACAATATGGTGAACTGTAGAAGAAGAAGTTGTAGTTGGGCTGAGGAATTTCTTTCTAGAGGATGAGGACATGGATTGTAGTGCGATGATTGAGGAGGAGGAGGAAGAAGGCCTCACCATTAAGACAATGGAGAAAGGATCCTTTCTTAGGAATTGGACTGCCACACCATCTCGGGCCTGCCGAGTCCCTGGGAAGCTTGGCATTTAGCCTAATTTATTCTATACTTGTGCTAGACATTTCAGATGTTTTCAGTAATTTTGTTTTAAAGATGCATTTAGTTTCAAAATAATTGCTCGATTCATCGAGTCGTACTTGTTTTGGATATTTTCAAATTTAATCAATGCATTGCTATTTATTGTTCATTATTATCTTTCACATTTTCTTTCTACATCATTATTATTACTTTTCCTGATGAACTGATAACTGTGACATGTAATAAGACAACACAATATAGGGATAGTGACTCGGAGGAAGAAGATCAAATACCTGAGGAAGTTGTCAGAGAGGTGGAGAACTTTGAGAATAAGCCTAAGTCCAACCTGGACGAAATCAAAGCAGTGAATTTGTGAGATGCCAAAACCGTCAAGGAGACTCGCATAAGCATTCACTTATCACCGTCAGAGAAGGAAGAGTACGTTCATTTCTTGAAGGAATATGGGGATATCTTTGCATGGTCATATGCTGACATGACCGGTCTAAGCACATCCATAGTGACTCACAAGTTGCCTACCAATCCAATATGTCTGCCGGTGAAGCAAAAACTCAGAAAGTTCAAACCAAATATGAGCCTGAAAATCAAGGAGGAAGTTACTAAGTAGATAAAAGCCAAAGTCATCAGGGTACTTGAGTACCCAACCTAGTTAGCCAATATTGTACCAGTTCCGAAGAAAGATGGGAAAGTTAGAGTATGTGTCCACTATCGATATTCAAATAGAGAAAGTCCTAAGGATGACTTTCCACTACCAAATATACACATCATGATCGGCAATTGCGCCAAACGTGAGCTCCAATCCTTTCTAGATTGCTTCACGGGTTATCACCAGACCTGGATAAATGAAGAAGACACATAGAATACAACTTTCATTACACCGTGGGAGTTTACTGCTACAAGATGATGCCATTTGGTCTAAAGAAAGCTGGGGCTACTTACATGAGAGAAATGGCAACTATCTTCCATGATATGATACACCAAGAAATAAAGGTGTATGTCGATCACGTCATTATCAAATCCAAGAGGGCCGCAGATCACATAGCAAACTTGAGAAAGTTCTTTGACAGATTAAGGAGGTACAACTTAAAACTGAACCCCGCAAAATATGCATTTGGTGTTCCGGCAGGGAAGCTACTGGGATTCATTGTCAACTACCGAGGGAATGAGCTGGACCCGTCCAAAGTTAAGGCTATTCAAGAGTTACCACCGCCTAGGAGCAAGAAAGACGTAATGAGCTTCCTAGGACGTCTCAACATAGTACACAGTCATTTGTGAACCCATTTTCAAGATGTTAAGGAAAGATGTTGGAATAAGTTGGACTGAAGATTGTCAGAAAGCTTTCGAAAAAATCATGGAGTACCTATCCACACCACCAATCCTAGTCCTGCCAGAGCTTGGGAGACCTTTGCTACTCTATCTATTTGTATTATATGGAGCATTTGGATATTCTCTGGGATAACATGACGAGATAGGGATAAAGAAGCAGGCCATATACTACTTGAGTAAGATGTTCACACCCTATGAAGCATGATATTCTCTGTTGGAACGCACTTGCTGTGCTTTGGCCTGGATGACTCAAAAATTAAGGCAAGGCTTCTGTGCCTATACCACGTACCTTATATCTAATATGGACCCTCTAAAGTACATATTTCAGAAGATCATGCCAAATGGGAAGTTAGCCAAGTGGAAGATACTATTAAGTTAGTTTGACATCATCTATGTAACACAGAAGGCGGTCAAAGGACATGCATTGGCTGACCATCTTGTTGAAAATCCCATAGGAGGAGAATACGAACCCTTGAAAATGTATTTCCCGATGAAGAAGTATCATTCGTAGGAGAGGATATTACGAAAGCTTACAACGGTTAGCGGATGTTCTTCGATAGAGCTGCAAACTTCAATGGAGTGGGCATTGGAGCAATTTTGGTATCAGAGGCGTGTCAACACTACCTTGTATCCGCAAAGCTTAGATTCCCGTGCACCAACAACATGGAGGAATATGAGGCTTGTGACATGGGGCTCAATCTGGCTATCAATATGAATATATAAGAGTTAATGGTGACTGGAGACTCTGATCTTCTGGTACATCAGGTTCAAGGAGAGTGGGCTACGAAGAATACCTAGATACTACCATACTTGTATCGTGTGCAGGAATTGATGAAAAGATTCACAAAGATAGAATTCAAACATGTGCCTAGAATTCAAAATGAGTTTGCAGATGCACTGGCCACTCTGGCATCAATGATACAACATCGAGACAAGAATTTCATTGATCCCGTCCCGGTAAGAATTCATAATCAACCGGCTTACTGTGTTCATGTTGAGAATGAGACAGATGGAAAACCTTGGTTCCACGACATCAAAGAATATTTGACAAGAGGAGAATACCCGGAACATGTAAACCACACTCAGAAACGCACGCTACTGAGGCTATCCAATCACTTCTTCCAAAGCGAAGGGACCCTGTATAGAAGAACCCTTGATCTATATTTGTTAAGGTGTGTTGATGCAAAGGAAGCTTCCAAGTTGCTCGAAGAAATACATGCCAGAACTTGTGGACCACATATGAATGGTTTCGTTCTAGCCAAGAAAATACTCAGAGCTGGATATTTTTGGATGACCATAATGATGGACTGCATCTAATATGTACATAAATTCCACCAATGTCAGGTACATACAGACATGATAAGAGTACCACCTAATGAGATCAACGCAACAAGTGCACCTTGGCCTTCTGCTGCCTAGGGAATGGATGTTATCGGTCCGATTGAGCCTACTGCTTCAAATGTGCACCAGCTAATTTTAGTGGCTATTGCCTATTTCCCAAAATGAGTAGAGGCAGCATCCTACAAAGTTGTAACCAAGACAATTGTCGCAGACTTTGTCAAGGAACGTATTGTATGCCGATTCGGAGTTCTCGAGTCCATTATCACTGATAATGCCGCCAATATCAATAGTGATCTGATGAAAGCTATGTGTGAAACCTTCAAAAAACAAGCACAAAAACTCTACAACATACATGCCTCAAATGAATGGAGCTGTGGAAGCTGCTAACAAAAATATCAAGAAGATACTAAGGAAGATGGTAGAAAACCACAAACAATGGCATGAGAAGTTACCCTTTGCCCTATTGGGGTACCACACTACAGTCTGCACGTCAATTGGAGCAACTACCTACTTATTGGTTTATGGTACCGAGGCTGTTATTCCAGCCGAGGTAGAAATCCCGTCTTTAAGAATCATACAGGAAGCCGAACTTAGCAATGCAGAATGGATTAGGAGGCGCTATGAACAATTGGTCCTTAAAGACGGAAAAAGTATGAACGTAGTATATCATCAGAACATAATGTCCAGAGTTTTCAACAAAAGGGTAGAGCCAAGAAAATTTGCACCAAAACAGTTCCCGCACCAAGAGGAAGTCAAATGGAAATTCTCTCCCAACTGGAAAGGTCCTTACATGGTTCACCAGGTGCTAATATAAGAAACACTCATACTTGTAGATATGGACGGAGAAGTCTAGCCAAAACCAATCAATTTAGATGCAGTCAAAAGATACTACGTTTAGACTATTTACATTTTTTCATCTGATGTAATTGAACTACGCTTGACCTGATTCCCGTTTAAGAGGGGATACGTAGGAAACCCTGTGGGTTCGGTCAAATCATAATAAAATTTTCATCTTTCCCCAAAACTAGAAACTGGGGAAAAATTTTGAGGACACTCAAAATTTCGGAGCAAGTCCAGCCAACGCCGTCACATGCTAGACAGTCAGAAATTGATTCAGAGACTGGGGCAGAATTTTGAGAAGAATTCTCAAAATTCCGAAGAAGGTTCAACAAGTTTTGTCACTCGCAATCAACCGAAGGATCATTTACAAAATTGGGATGGACCTTCAAAATTCTAACACAAAGAAACTGCAATGTCTTTGAAATGTGTCACAACCATCAGTTCATCTAAAATTACTCAATGCTTCATTATGATTTCTAAAACTACTCTATTTTATCAATAAATACATATTTTTGAAAAATCTATTTCCATAACTGCCAAGTGTTACCCAGGGCAACTCAAATAAGGCCTCTAGAACGGAGCGGAGCAAAGCCAGCAGATGAAGGAACGAACCAACCTCCCCTTACAAAATTTACAATTTCTCTTTGAACGCAGGCACTTCTGACATAACAGTATCATTCGCAAATATATACACTCAGCAAAATCCCTATCAATCCGGCCACCAGACACCGAATATATCTCCAGCTAAGAAATATCGTACTCCTATTTGCCACCTATTCACTACATAAGTCTAAGCATTGCCTTCTTTTGAATGAGGCTAAGCCTAGCCTCCATATGTGCATAAGGCTAAACATTGCCTTCTCTTTTCATGGGACTAAGCCCTGTCCCGAATCTTGCATGAGACTAAGCTCTGTCTCCACTCTTGCATGAGGCTAAGCCCTGTCTCCATATCTGCATAAGGCTAAGCACTGCCTTCTCTTTGCATGGGACTAAGCTTTATCCCGAATCTTGCATGAGACTAAGCTCTGTCTCCATCTGCATGAGACTAAGATCTGTCTCCACTCTTGCATGAGGTTAAGCCCTGCCTCCATATCTGCATGAGGCTAAGCCCTGCCTTCTCTTGCGTGTGACTAAGCTCTATCCCCCAATCTTGCATGAGGCTAAGCACTGCCTCCATATCTGCATAAGGCTAAGAAATGCCTTCTCTTTGCATGAGACTAAGCTCTGTCTCCCAATCTTGCATGAGGCTAAGCCTTGCTTCCATATCTGCATAAAGCTAAGCATTGCCTTCTCTTTGCATGGGACTAAGCCCTGTCCCCCAATCTTGCATTAGACTAAGCTCTACCTCCATGTGCATGAGGCTAAGCCCTGCCTCCACATATGCATGAGGTTAAGCCCTGCCTCCATTCTGTATAAGTCTAAGCTCTACATTCAATTTGCATGGGACTAAGCCCTATCCCGAATCTTGCATGAGGCTAAGCTCTGCCTCCTATTTGTATAAAGACAATCATCACCTCTATTTCTCGAGACTAAGCACTGTCTCTCCGGCACTATCTATTTGCTCCTCTTTCGGGCTAAGCTCTCTACCCTCAACCTCACAAGACTAGGCCTTGTCTTTTTGCTTTTAGCATCATATTATTGCATCTCACGGGTTGAAATATCGCCAACTTTTCCAAAGACGTCATTATCTAAAGGCATCATCCTAATAGCCAGAAGACACCATGCCATGGCCTGAGGATCTCTCAAATTTTCATATCATTATTCAAAGATGTCATGGTTCGGAGGCACCATTTTCATGGCTCGAGAACATCATTACATGGCCTGCAAATCTCCTATTTCACAATTTGTGGCCCATGATATCATAGTCTAAGGAGGTCATTTGCACCGTCAAAAGACAATCTTTCATGGTCCAAAGGGAATTTGCATTATGTTTAAATTCTTATAGTAATTTATGTACTTGCAGGCATTGTATTTTGAGTTTTACAGGTAATCTCAGAGGTAATCATTTTTCAAACAGGAGTAGCCTTCGCTCCGGTTTCTGCTCGTACCTTTTTTCACTTTGCCATTTATAACCCATTCTCAGTAATTAGCCATCCTACTCCGTGATATCCAGCTATTTGCCCTATAATACATCTGATACATTCCGGATTCGCAACCATAACTCTATCCAACCTCACCCTTCACAAAAAGGACCTTTTGATGAAACTAGCTACCATTCCTATAATAACTTCGTCGGCTTCATTCACCGATGGATCCAGAAATATACATGGCCTGATTCCTTTAAAATCAGGTATATGTAGGCAGCTCAAAGACCAGAGTTCAGCCTCAGTTTTTTAAAAAATATTCCATACGATCATAATTGGCCATCATTTCTTTATCCGAAAACTCTCTCATCTTTTCCGGGTAAAGAGGAGTAGCTGTTGATACCCAATTTTCCCTATAATATTTTTAAAACTATGCATTGGCATAAATTATTTTTTTTACAATTTCTACATTTTGAAAAGATTTTAATTAATTTATCCCAACATTTTTATTTATACAAACAATCACTAACTGCAGCACAAATAGTTTTATAATAATTTTGTGGCTTAATTTTATCATTTGCATTTGTACTAAGTTTTTATTATTTCACAAATAGTCACATTTGTATTTTTGGTGTTATAATTGCAATTACTTTGTAATTATAGCCCATGCATGTATTATTATATTATTTTACTAGAAAATAGCCTTTTATATTTTTAAAACATTAAGTAATTATTTTAAAATATTTATAGGCATGGAAGTCATTTTTTAAATTTGTTAACTATTTTAAAAAATTGTTTTAGCAATTAAATGGGTATTTAACTAATGACCCCTTTTTATTTTCGGACCTAGCCTAAATTAAATAGCCCAAATCCCTAACCCACTAAGATCAGGCCAAAACCAACTACCCATAGCCCAATTAAATCCTACCAGGCCCCCAAACCCTCTAAATCTTGGCCATTGATCATAGAGATCAAAGACCACCATCACTTCTTACCATTTTAACGTAACGACTCCCTAAACCCTAGCCATTATTCACAAGCGGTCACCCTAAAATCCCTAATCCTCTCCATCTCTCTGACACCTAAACCTAACCCTAGCTACCGCCACCCACAACTAATCCTATTCCCTCTGATTTTTACTCAACCCATGGATTTTCATGGGTGTTTGAGGCTCCTACTGATCTTCCACGTCTCCTGGTTGCTCGTTCTTATGATTTCCTGGAAAGATCTTGAAGAGATATAACCAGATCTGGTTCAAGATTCTCTGAGAGTCCATCTATCGTTGTGAGTGTTACTATTTCGATGCTTTTACAGTTCAAATCTCTTGTTTGATACTGGATTCTCTTTACCCATTCATTCTTTCTTCAAAACCCTCATTTCAAACACGAATCCATCGAGATCTTTGCAGATCTGGAAAGTTTATGTGTTCTTCGTTAATTGTGCTTTAAAGAGTTTCTTGTTTCTTCACTATTAACCGATTTTTTGCACTATGCTACTTTAGGTTTTTGATTTCTGTGATTTCTGTTATTCAAATCTCTATATGTTTGAAGTGCTTTCTGTTTCCATGGTATTTCTTTAAAGTTGTCCTAATCTTCCTGCTACTAATCAACCCTAATTATCTTTCTAATTATCTAGGGTTTCCACTTCATTTTTTACAAAATGTTTTCTGAAGTTTTTATGTTTCGTTTGATCTTCCTCGCATGGTTATGTTTCTGTTCCAATTGTTTGACTATTCAGTGTTTGATTTTAACCTCTTGTTCGTTATTGTTTGAATAACTGAATGATTAGCCTAATTATGTAGGGTTTCATTTGTTTACTAATCTAATTTACTGATCTCTGATTGTTTTCCTTAATCCCGAGTTTCTTAATTGACATATCTTGTCTATCTATGGGTTTATTGACCCTTTGATTGGTCTATGATCCTTATTTATGAAACCGATTACTTGATTTAAGGGTTCTAACCCTAATTGACTGCCAAACCTACTTCTTGCCTTATTTGAAATTCAATTAGAGTTATTTATGGTATAATTCCCTAATTTCCTATCCCCAATCAAGCTTGATTGATTATTTGATTACTTCCTTACCTTAATTTTGTAATATCAATTTGCCTTGCCTTTTTTACCTACACTATTCGACTCATATATATATGCAATCTCCTTCTACCTTAGAAATGATAAATAGTTCACGTACACATGAAAACATTTGTCTTATCTCTCTCTCTCTGCTACTTGTGATCAATACTTGACTAGCCGTTTGAAAGCCAAGGCTAGGCTGTTGAATCCTGTCTACTTTACCTTTTGTTTCTGCTTCCTTAACTGGTATGCCTCTACTATTGTCATTCAATTACTTTGTGTGTTTATCAGCATGTTTA
>MU789431.1:42280-64647 GCA_026770625.1 Nicotiana glauca
ATAGAAAAAAATATAAGTAGTTGACTAGTTTACCAATTAGCCAACTTGAAATAAGAATAGGATAACAATAAATGCAGAAATGAAATGCAGGAAATAAAGACACTAGAATTTTTATACTGGTTCGGATTCAATGTGAATCCTAGTCTAATCCCCTTGGGTTGCAAAGGTGTTCTCTTTCAGTGACCGCTGTTTTTTAAGTACAGTATGAATGACGTAGCTTTACATAATTAACATAGTATCTATGTCTTTTTTCTTTTATTGATACAATGCCTACCAATATTTATCTCTTTTTCTTCTCTCACTAGTTACACAGCAGATCTAAAGGAACTACAATGCTTGTTTGGAGTAGAACAAAAAAAGGGTAGTTGGTTTGATCAAAGTATATGTTGTCACGTTAGAAGCATCTGTATATATACTTTCCATGAGGCCTTCAAGAATCTTGAGAGATTGCAAACCCAGGGGAGATTATCCTTGAAAGGAATCATAGATTGATTCTCCAAGAATAAGGTCAAGTTCTTGTTGATCTTCCTTGATTAATGTCTTTGACTAGCTTTCCATCGGCTAGGCATATCCGCTGGATCCCTTGATTTCCACTTTTATTGATTTTTAGTGATCTCGATTCCCTTTGATTTTGGGCTTTCCAGTAATATGTTCCATCAATCTCTGATTGATTTCTCTTGCCAGATTTTCGCTACTTCTTTGCTGATCATTGATTCTTTTCCTTGTTAGCTTCCATCAATCTTTGATTATCTTATTCTTGTCGGATCTTCATTATTTTTTCTTTTTTTTATCACTGTGCATTGATTATGTTCCTTGATCTATTCGTGACCAGTGTTGCTTCTTTATTTCCCTTATTACTTGTGATCCTACATCAAATGTAATGTATTATTTTTCATCATTGAAACTAATAACTAACCAGGTAGATACGATTCAAGTTAAGGATGATGTAACGACCAGGTTGGTCATTTCGAGAGTTGTAGGCCCGTTCCCCTATTTCTACTTCTTTTGTGTTCTACAGCTATTATGACTTATTGAATTAGTTGGTTCGGGTCCGGAGTGATTTCGGAGTGAACTGAGACACTTAGTCTCTTGTGAGAAGGTTTAAGTTAGGAAAGTTGACCGGATGTTTAGTTATGTGTAAACGACATCATATGTAAATTTTGATGGTTTGTTAGCTCAGTTAAGTGATATTGGACTTGGAGCACATCCAAAATGTGATTTGGAGGACTGTGGTAGAATTAGGCTTGAGTTGGCAAAAGTTGAAATTTTGACGATTTTGGCCAGTAGTGGAAATTTTGATATCGGGGTTGGATTAGATATCCGGGTGTTAGAGTAGGCTCTTGGTGTCAATTCTAACTTGTTTGCAAACTTGTAGGTCATTCGGACGTGGTTTGATAGGTTTCAGCATCGTTTGTGAAATTTGGAAGTTTAGAAGTTCTTAGGCTTGAATCTGGGGTAATTTGGTATTTTGATGTTATTTTGAGTGATTTGAGGATTTGGCTAAGTTTGTATGGTGTTATGCGAAGTGTTAGTATTATTGGATGAGGTCCTGAGGGCCACAGGTTGATTTTGAGTGATTTACGAATCAAGTTTGGAATTTGGAACGCTGCTGAAGTTGATAAGTTGTCATAATCGCACCTACGGATGTCTCATTGTAGGTGCGAGCCCAAAGAAGAAAGCAAGAGATTGTATATGCGAGATTGGAGAAGCTGGACAGAAGGCGCTAGTGCGATGAAATTCCCGCATCTGCGATGGTCGCAAAAGCGGATTAGGGGCGCAGGTGCGTGTTTGGACCGCATGTGCGATAGACTTCCACACCTGCGATGATCGCAGAAGAGGAGACTGGGTTTTTAATGATATTCCGCACAAGAGGAACTTTTTTCGTTGAAGCGGTTCCGCAGATGCGGTAAAAGATCCACAGGTGCGAAAAACCTAGGTACGATATTTAAAAACAAGGGTTCACGATTTTAATCTTATTTCCACATTTTAGACACGGTCTTAGGCGATTTTGGAGAGGATTTTCATGGGGATTTTTGTGGTAAGAATCTTGTACTCATTTTTTTATCATTAATCTTATTTCTGCATTGTTTTTCCCACCTAGATTGTGTGGTGTTGAGGTGAAATTTGGGAGATTAGGGCTTGAGAATAGAGTGGATTTTGGGGTTTTGAGTTACCAGATGAGGTCAGATTTTGGTAAATTTTGTATGGTTAGATTCGTGAGTGAATGGGCTTTCGGGTTTTGTGATTCTTTTCGGATTTTGAGACGTGGGCTAGGGGGGCAGGTTTGAGCCGATTTTGGATTTTGGCTATTATTTGGTATTTTTCTTGTAGAATTGATTGCTTTAGCCTATATTGATCGTATCGTATTGCTTGTGGCTAGATTTGGGGTGTTTAAAGGCTGATTTGATAGTCAAAAGCGATTCGGGGATGGATTTCACTTGATTTGAGGTAAGTAACGCTTTCTAATTTGGTTCTGAGGGTTCGAAACCCCGAACTATGTGTTATGTGATAGTATTGAGGCGACGCACATGTCAAGTGATGGGCGTGCATCGTGAGAATTGAGACCTGGGTGATTCCATGGCACCATTTAGTATTTGTCCTGTTGATATCCATGTGTTCATCATGCGATAAAGTAATTGAATCGTAAATCATGCTAGATATCATATTTAGACTTTATGTAAGTATTGTTGGAACCCTCAGTGGTCATTTCTTGCTGTCATCTCACTATTTTTATTAATATTCTTTACTTAGTCATGTTCATGCATTTTTATATCTTATGTCAGTCTCAATTATATTGATTCATCATATCATTATTCCGGGTTATTTTCATTACATTGAGATTGATGACCTAGTGAGGCCGAGAGCCTAATTATGAGTGATAGTTATGGGATCGGGCTATACGCCGCAATGGTTATATTGATGATTATGATAAGGCTTGGGATTTAGGAGCTCCTCCGGAGTCTGTAACATACCCCCAGTGAGCGCGGATGATATTATTGAGGGATGGATCTTCCCTGGACATAGATCTTGTTTGAAGTATTTGATACCTAGAGATGGATCTTCTCCACAGGGAAAGATTGGCCTTCGTCGATACCGAGTGACAGTTGCCAGTGATGTGTATAAATTCTGGGAAGGATCTTCCCTAGGCCGTATGGGCCATATACAATGCCGAGTGGTTGAGTATTTGAGAGAGTAAGTACATAAGGCTGATAGCATGGTGCATTCCATACAACATGTGTGTTGGCATGTAGAGGTAGCAGAGATATATTCTTTACACTATTCGTATTAGTTCTACTTTATTGTTTTGAACTGTCTGTTAAATTGAAAGCATGCCTACGTTTTTGTATAGTTATTTCTGTTCTTCTCTGTATCGATAGAGTTCGTCACTACCTTTCAGTCCAAAGTTTGGACTCGTTACTTACTGAGTTGGTGTACTCACATTACTTCCGTACCTCGTGTATAGATCCAGATGATACCAATCGTAGCGGCGGTTGCTGACTGTGTTCTTTCAGAGTTTGGAGACTATTGAGGTAGCTGCATGGTGTTCGAAGGCCCTGACTCTCCTTCTTTATCATTTGTCACATTTCAATTTATTTCTCTAGATTGTAGTGGCCTGTATTCTAATTTAGACGCTCGTTTACTCAATGACACCCCAATTTTGGGCTAAATTATATCGTAATTTGGGATTTCTTATCTTCATGGGCCATTTTGTTTGACCGTTTGACTCTTACAACAAATCCTACCTATCGAGACTCTTCCTTTACAAAGTAGTTTCCTCGCAAAAGTCGATATCCAAGGGTAATGCTCCCTAGTATTCGAGATTGATTGTAGAGGAACCTCGAATACTATTAATGCTATCTTCGACACTAATTCATGATCTACCTTTGACGTTAGCACGATCCACTATTGCCACGTTAAAAACCTCGCTGAAAAAATCCAATTGGGACAAAAATGATTCAAGGAAAAAGAAATGAAATGGGATCGTACCTTAGCAGTAATATTGTTTTAGGTGATTTACGTTCCAATTATTTGGTAGTTGTTCTCCATTTGTCATTCCGAGCTTATAGGATCCTTTCCCTGTAACCTCGAGAATCTGGTATAGTCCACCCTAGTTCGGAATAATTTCCCTGTGTTTGGATTCCGGGTGATTAATGTGACCTTCCTTATTAATAAGTCCCCGACATTGAAGTATCGATGGTTGGCACTTCAATTGTAGGACCTCTCGATCCGTTTCTTTTGGGCGACCAATCAAACAAGGGTGGTTTCACGCCTTTCATCGAATAGCTCCATGCTTGTATTCACGGCCTCATTATTTGATTCATGTATTTCATATCAGAATCTGATACTCGGCTCCCCGACTTCTCCTGGTTAGATCTTTGGCGCCATAAACCAATGAGAATGGGGTAGCCCCGGTACTATATTTCAAAGTTGTGAGATATGCCCAAAGAACTTCGGGCATGATCTCTTTCCATTTTTCGTTAACACCAGTCAACCTTTTCTTAATGCCTTAGATTATGGTTTTGTTGGTCGATTTGAGTTGCCCGTTCCCACTAGGGTGATAAGGTGTTGATAAGATCATTTTGATCATATAATCTTCGAGAAATTTGGTCACTACTGCCGATAAATTATTTTTCGTTATTATCACACCTCTTTTTCCTCAAGAGTGATATAAGGGCCTTTTGCCAATTTAAGTGACATAATCGAGATGGGATTATTTTATTTATTCAGAGTCTCCACTTGAAATAATTATTGGTGTACCAAGTCACCGGTTTATTTCAAAATCCCAAATCAAGAAAAAGTGACTCTAGTTTTTGGTCCGCAAACACAAAAGACCGGATAAGAAATTTTGTTAGCCCGAGAGAAAGTATTGGGCATTTCCAGGTTCCGTGATTTTAGCATGTTCACTCAAATATTAATAATTAGAGTCATTATCTGATTTATTACATGTTATAAGCCTATTGTTCATTTTTAACTTTATAATCGCTTTTATGTATTTATCGAATTATTTCTGGAACAAGTTACGATTGTCATACACTTGTTTGTTTTTGTATAAGTCGCGAACCATGTCACGGAAACCGTACCCACAATTTACAACTTGTGTATTTTATTATTGTTCGAAGTTGTGGTCGCATCACATGAAATGTACACCCAGATTTGAGAATTATGTATCATGACTATGCCACGGGAATTGTACCCATAGCCATGATGATTTATTTAAACGCGCCTGTCACGACCAAACCAATAGGCCGCGATGGGTGCCTGAGTCCTACTGTCAAACACCCCTTAGCATGCGTCTAAGATATGAACCTGGATAACATTTACTGAATTACGAAACTGACCTACATGAAGGAAATCTGCCAACAAGGCGTATATACTTATACATGTAGAATAAGGTGGGCGAGCCGGCAAGGCTGCTGTAGACAACTATACATCCAAAACTGAAAGCCGACAAGATCATACACAACCCAACTAGACATACTGTCTAGATACCTGTAATAGAAACATAACTGTACAAAGACGGGATTGAGCCACATCATACCTATATATGTATATACAAACGTATCGTACCAAATTCAAAAGCAGCTCCGAATCAAGTGGAGCACGCCAACTCTTGCTGATTAGGAATCTTAAGAAGGGGGACCATCAACTTGCCTACCTGCACCTGCAGAAATAAAAGGCAGGCTCCGTGATATAGGACGTCAGTACGAAAAATAAACTGAGTATGTAAGGCATGAAAATTAGTACGTAAAAGGCATAGATGAAATATAGAATAACGAAACACATCTTTAAATTTGAATAACTTTGAAAATTCCGAAACATTTATAATGTCATGCACGTGCGTAAAAATATCGTGCCATGCATAGGTATGGGTGTACATAATATCATCAAGCCATTAAGGGCATCCCATCATATCGTCTCAGCCACTGTGGGCAACATCATCAACATATACCGGCTGATCAGGTGGTTGTACGTATATAACGTCGTAACCTTTTGCCATATCCAATATACATATATTTACATATATACGCGTATATAACGCCATTTGTTCATGGGTCAATGCACCTATATAAATGAATGAAATGCATGAAAAATACGTAATAATCTCAATATTCCTTCTGGATAAACTTTTTCAACTGCATATTATTCTGAGACCCATGAACAGAAGATAACAATAATTTTCATGGGGAATCAAGAATATAGACACCCCTACTATTTCTATGAATAGTCTAATTTATGAAAACTGTGCATTTGCTCGTTTCTTCTGCATAATTTGGACCATGCCAAAAGAAAGAAGGGATGAGCTAAACATACCTAGAATAGAAAAAACTCCGCATAATATTCCATTGAAAACATTCGTGGATTGAACTTAGAACCACAAAAATCAGATTAAGCTTGCTTCTGCTCACGAAGTCTTGAACGAATCAAGCTTCTGTTTCTTTGAAATTGTTTTGGAACGAGCTAAGATTCTGTTTCTTGAAATCTTTGATCTAGAAAAATGTCAAACTAAGTTTGGTTCTGCTATGTCAAAAAATGGAACGAACTAAGTTTGTGTTTCTTGAAATCTTTGAACTAGAAATATGGAGAAGTATGTCAAACTAAGTTTGATTCTGCTATGTCAAAAAAATGGAACGAACTAAGTTTGGTTCTGCTTCTAACGTCTTTGAAGAGAAATGATATATTACTAATGTTATCAATGATCTCATCTTAATTAGTACTTATAATCAAGTCATTTTAAGTCTTGGCGGCTTTGGCCACATGGCATAATGAATCCTTACACACATGGCATAATGACAAATGAGTCATTTTTGTCACGTGAATTTCGGCCACATTTTAGATGGGTATATTTTATAAATTTTTATCCACTTATTAGTTAACTAGGTAATGTCCTGTTGCCCAGTAATTATTCAATTATCCGCATAATTTAAAAATTATCTCAAATTATTTATAATTCTATTTATTTTTAATACACTTTATACATCGTACTAACTGTGGTCATATAGTACCTTGCATGGTGCTAGTCCATAATTATGGGGTATAACGCTCGACTCATATTTTATCCCAAATTGGCCACTTTCAACGAAACTCATTTTCTTTAATTCGTGTGCCCCTTTATCTTTCATGACACTTTTTATCGCTTTTTATCAATAGCGTAAATACGTTAACGTTAAGATGATTTCATCCCCGAGTCTACACCAATTAACTACAGACAAAACTTTTAACGTACGAAAACGCGAGGTGTAACATTCTTCCCCCCTTAGAAACATTCGTCCTCGAATTTTCAACTCCCCGTGATCTATATAACTTTGGCAGGGTCGCCTTTGTAACAACACCACTACAGGCTCTTCCTGTAGAAGCTTAATAACCCAACTCAACACAGAACCACAATTATGAATAACGACAATGGCCTCACATGACCAACGGCAATAACCAACACAAGAATTTATACACGTATCTTATGATTTTGACGTCTCAGTTGGACCCTTCTGTGGAGGAGGAAATAAGTAAGGATATCCAGACTTCATGTTTTCCTCAGCATTCCAAGTCATTTCTTCCACATTTTTTCTCCAAAGTACTTTCACGGAGGCTACCTCCTTATTTCGCAGCTTGCGGATTTATCGGTCTAAGATGGCAACCGAAATTTCCTCGTATGACAAGTCCTCTGTAATATGTACATCATCTGTAGGCCATGATGGCGCCCGACACCGTTGCCAGGCAAGCCAACGTGGAAATATAATTAAAATCTCATTTTTAATTTTTTTTACCCAGAATAAGTGTAACAGGTTTCTGAATTTAAAGTTAAGACCAGAGACGATCAATAGTGTATAAAAATGATTGTACAACCCAAAATAAATGTCTACTCGAGTGTGCGCCAAGAACTGGTGTCACAAGTAATGGGCATCTAGTAGAATATACAAAAGAATATCTCTATCCTGCTATATAAGATAGAAAAGACAGCAAAAGTATGATAAGACTCCGTCCGACTGCTGAACGGCATAGGAAGGGAGCAGCTCACCGTGGAAGTCTTGGCGTATGAATCAGGGGCATGCACCAGAGTGGTAACCAGATGAACCTGCCTTAGGTCATGTACAACTAAGTATAGAAGCGTAGTATGAGTACATAAAAAATATGTACCCAGTAAGTATCCCGTCTAATATCGAAGAAGTAGAGATGAGAGGTCGACTTGTTACTTACTACTGTTAAATAATATAATAGAGTACTATGCTAAGCATGGGGATCATCAATAATAAACAATTTATAACAAGGAGTAACATCATGCTCTTCACAATATTCCAATTAACTAATTACCTCTCGAATTATTAGCTAAAACAATTCAAGTATATGTTTTCACATAGATATCATGCGCACATATGCCGATGTCGAAGGCCCGATCCAACAGAAAATAAACTGTGCACTGCTGATTGTCGAACGACACGAACCATAGATGCATCTATTTATAGCGAGGCGATCGGCCCGATCTGCAAATAACAAGAAATATCAAGAGCACACACGAAGGAGCATTTATATTCAATAAATTCATGTAATGGTTCCACAAGTATATATATATATATATATATATATATATATATGCACTAGTATTCCGTTTCAAGAATCTAGCATATCCTAGGTGATTATATTAGCAATAATTATAGAGATATTCACATTTATGACATGATGTGGGTCCTAGACAACCCGGACAATTAAAATAATAGTAGCTACACATGGACTCTCGTCACCTAGTGTGTACGTAGCCCCCGCATTTAGTAACAGTTACTCAATTATTATACCTATGGGGACAATTCCCTCTTACAAGGTTAGAAAGGAGACTTACCTCGCTCCAAGGTATACTTCAAACGCCAAGAACAAGTCCAAACCCTCTATTCGGAGCCGAACGATCCCAAACTAGATAGATGAAGTAAGAACTAGTCAATATAGACTCACAAGATTCTATTATAGCTATTTAAGCAATTTTTTCAACCCTTAATGCAATTTTCCTAAAATTCGACCCCAGGCCCAAGTGCCCTAATTCTGAAAATTTTCAAAGGAAGTTGTTCTCTACAACCTAAGGATCAATAATATATGATTTCTAATAATTCCATAACAAATTTTGTGGTTAAATCGAAGTTTTACTAAAACCTTAGGTCTAGCTCTAACCCTTTGATTTTGCCCAAGTTCTAGTGTTTAATCCACCTAAAATACAAGTATTAAACTAATGGTGGATGGAATAGGCTTACCTCTCGATTTTAAGTGGAAACATTCTCTTCAAAGCTCCCAAAATCGCAAATGAGAGAGTGAAAAGTGTCAAAAATGGGTTTAAAACCCGTCTTTAATGAAACTCACTGGTTCAATGATTTCCGCATTTGCGGTCAGGGGACCGCATCTGCGGTCTTGCATCTGCGAGAATTAGACCGCATCTGCATTCTCAGGGCCGCATCTGCGATTTCCTGGCCTAGCCACCTGGGCTGCTTCTGTGATGAAAGGGCCGCATCTGCGGTCCAAGAACCGCAGATGCGGTTATGACAGAAGCAACAATCCTTCAGCCCTTTTCCAAAATTTTCACTTCACTCGAGCCTCGTCTGATTGACGCTTGGGGATCCCGAGCCCCATCCGAACATACCGACAAGTCTAAAATCACGAGATAGACCTACTCGAACTTTCGAAATACCGGAAACAACGCTAAATCTAGAAATCACCCCCTAAAATCAAATGAATCAAACTTATGAACTTCAAGTTCTTAATTTTCCTCCAACGGGCCAAAACGCCCTAAATCTACTCGGATTGTCACCAAATTTTACGGGAAAGTTTTAAATTATATTTCGGACCTGTACCAGGCTTCGGAACCAAAATACAAGCCCGATACATAGGAAATCAATGATTACTTAGTTTCATTAGATCCTTAAATCTTCAAATTAACAATTTCGAATAAAAATTCATTACTCGGGCTAGGGACCTCGGAATTCGATTCCGGACATACGCCCAGGTCCCATATTTTCCCACAGACCCTCTGAGACTGTCAAAACACGAGTCCGGGTCCATTTTCTAAAAATGTTGACCAAAGTAAAACTTAGTCTTTTAAGAAAATTCTAAGAACTCAAAGGGGCATATTTCACTAAAAACTCCCCAAAACCCCAAACTATCCGTCCCTACAAGTCGTAAATTAGCCAAAGTAAGCACCGAAAGTTTTATTTAAGGGAACTGGGTTCTTAAAGGTAAAACGACTAGATGGGTCATTACATTCTCTACCTCTAAAACAAACGTTCGTCCTCGCACGGGCATAGAAAAGTACCTGAGCTGCTGAATAAATGGGAATATGTGCTCCGCATGTCCTCCTCGGACTCCCAGGTCACCTCCTCGGCTGGTTGGGCCGTCCACTAGACCTTCACCACAGAAATCATCTTGGATATAAACTAGCGATCCTGCCTATCAATAATGGCAACTAGCTCCTCCTCATAGCCCAAGTTCTCGTCTAGCTGAATAGTACTAAAGTCTAACACATGGGAAAAGTCGGCATAATACTTCTGAAGTATCGACACATGAAAAACTGGATGAACTCTCGATAAGCTGGGGGTAACTCAAGCTCATAGGCAACCTCCCAAACTCTCCTCAACACCTCAAAGGGGTCAATAAACCTTGCGCTCAACTTGCCCTTCTTCCCGAACCTCATAATGCCCTTCATGGGCGAGAATTTCAGGAGAACTTTCTCGCCAACCATAAATGATACATCCCGCACCTTCTGATCCGTGTAACTCTTCTGCCTGGACTGAGCTGTGCGAAGCCTCTCCTGAATCGACTTCACCTTATCCAAGACATCCTATACCAAATCTGTACCATACAACTTAGCCTCACCGGGCTTAACCATCCTATAGGGAAATGACAACAGTGACCATATAGAGCCTCGTACGAAGCCATCTCAATGCTGGATTGATAGTTGTTGTTATATGCAAACTTGCCAAGGGCAAAAACTGATCCCACTGCCCTCCAAAGTTAATCACACAAGCTCTAAGCATATCCTCTAAAATTTGAACTGTCCGCTCCGACTGCCCGTCGGTCTGAGGATGGAATGCTGTGCTAAGATCTACACGAGTCCCCAACTCACTCTGAATGGCTCTCCAAAAATGGGAAGTGAACTGAGGGCCCCTTTCTGATATAATGGAAACAGGCACACCGTGCAACCAGACTATCTCTCGAATGTAAATCTAAGCATACCTCTCCGCTGTATAGGTAGTCGCTACTAGAATGAAGTGGGCCGACTTGGTCAACCTATCAATGATGACCCACACTGAATCAAACTTCCGCAAGTTTTGTAGCAACCCAACAATGAAATCCATGGTAATGCACTCCCACTTCCACTCTGGTATAGGCATCTGCTGAAGTAGGCCACCCGTCCTCTGGTGCTCAAACTTGACCTGCTGGCAATTCAAACATTTAGCCACATACTCCACTATGTCTTTCTTCATCCTCCGCCACCAATAATGTTGCCTCAAGTCACGATACATCTTTGTAGCTCCCGAGTGAATAGAATACCGCTAATTATGTGCCTCCTCTAGGATCCTCTTCCTTAGACCATCAACATTAGGAACACATAGACGACCTTGGAGTCGCAAAACACCATCCTCACCAATAGAAACCTCCTAGGCACCTCCCTAAAGCACCGTCTCTCTGAGGACTTCTAAATGTGGATCATCGAACTATCGGGCCTTTTTCTCCCCATTAATGAAGACTGAGCAACCATACACGTAAGAACCCGGTTGTGCTCCGAAATGTCCAACCTCACAAGCCTGTTGGCCAAGGACTGAATGTCCAAAGCTTGTGGTATCTCTGCTGCTAGAATAAATGCCAGGCTTCCCATACTCTCTGCCTTTCTGCACAAGGCATCCGTGACAACATTCGCCTTGCCCGGATGATAAAGAATGGTGATGTCATAATCATTTAGTATCTCAAGACACCTGCGCTGCCTTAAATTAAGATCCCTCTGCTTGAATAAATGCTACAAGCTGCGATGATCGGTGTAAACCTTGCATGACACCCCATACAGATAATGCCTCCATATCTTAAGTGCATGAACAATTGCGGCCAACTCTAGATCGTGCACAGGATAATTCTTCTCATGAATCTTCGGCTGACGCAAAGCATATGAAATAACTCGCCCCTCCTGCATCAATACACATCCCAAACCAATGCGTGACGTGTCGCAATACACCGTATACATTCCCGAGCCAGAAGGTAATACGAGAACGGGTGTTGTAGTCAAGGTTATTTTGAGCTTTTGGAAGCTCTCCTCACAATCATCGGACCAGCGGAATAGAACACCCTTTTGGGTCAATATAGTCAAAGGTGATGCAATAGATGAATAGCCCTGCACAAATCACCGGTAATAACTTGCTAGCTCCAGGAAACTCCTGATCTCGGTCACTGAAGTAGGACGTGGCCAACTCTGAACTGCCTCAATCTTCTTAGGATCCACCTTAATACCCTCTCCTGACACAACATGTCCCATTAATACCACTAACTCTAGCCAAAACTCGCACTTGGGGAACTTAGCATATAGCTTATGTTCACGCAAGGTCTGAAGCACTACTCTCAAATGCTACTCGTGATCTCCCAGGCTGCGAGAATATATCAAGATGTCGTCAATGAAGACGATGATAAACGAATCAATATAAGGCCTGAATATTCTGCTCATCAAATCCATGAACGTTGCTGGGGCATTAGTCAAGCCAAAGGACATCACCAAAAACTCATAATGGCCATATCTAGTCCGAAATGTATTCTTCAGAATATCCGAGTCCCGAATCCTTAGCTGATGATACCCTGACCTCAGGTCTATCGTAGAGAACACCCTAGCACCCTGCAACTGGTCAAATAAATCATTGATACGAGGCAACAGATATTTGTTCTTGGTGGTGACATTGTTCAACTAGCGGTAATCAATGCATATACGCATTGTCCCATCCTTCTTCTTCATAAATAACACTGGTGCACCCCAAGGTGACATACTGGGCCTAATAAACCCCTTCGCCAACAACTCCTCAAGTTGTTCTTTCAACTCCTTCAAATCTTTAGGAGCCATACGATATGGTTGAATAGATATAGGATGGGTGTCTGGAGCCAAATCGATACAGAAATCAATATCACGATCCGGTGGCATGCCAGGAAGATCGGAAGGAAAAACATCAGCAAAATCTCGAACCACTAAAACTAAATCAATCGTTGGGGACTCAGCAGTGATATCCCGAACATAAGCTAGATAAGCCAAACACCCCTTCTCGACCATATACCGAGCCTTCGGGAAAGAAATAACCCGACTAGGTGTATTAACTGTGGAACCCTTCCACTCCAACCTCGGCAACCCTGGAATAATAAGTGAAACGGTCTTGGCATGGCAATCTAGGACGACGTGATATGGAGATAACCAATCCATGCCCAGGATGACCTCAAAATCGATCATATCAAGCAACAAAAGATCCGCTCTAGTCTCAAAACCACAGAAGGTGACCACACAGGACCGATAGACCTAATCCAGTACCACATAATCACCCACAGGAGTGGACACATGAACAAGAGTGGCCAAAGTCTCAGGAGAAATAACCTGGAAATGAGTAAACATAGATGATACATATGAATAAGTGGACCCTGGGTCAAATAATATCGAAGCATCTCTACCACCGGCGGAAATAATACCTGTGATGACGGTGTCTGAGGCCAATGCATCTGGCCTAGGTGGAGGAGCATAGAAACTGGCTGAGGTGCCGGTTGGCTGGCACTCGCCTGACTGAGTAGTAGCTGGCTGACCTCTTCCTGTCTGACCTTCACCTTTAGGACGGCCCCTGCCAGCCTACCCTCTACCTCTAGGTGGTTGGGCAGATGGTGCTGAAATTATGGGTTGCTGACCCTGCTGCACTGCCTTGCCTCGAAGTCTGGGTCAGTATCTCCTCATGTGACCAGGGTCTCCACACTCAAAATAACTACGCAGTGCGGTGACCTGCTGCCCTGATGACTAACTCTGAAATCTCGTAGATCCACTAAAAGAAGCCTGGATAGAGGGTGGGCGGTATGAACTCTCTAGCATAGCATTGAGATAGGAACTAGAAGAATCCTGGGGCCCTGAATACCTACTAGAGGAACCCTGAATAGCTAGTGGGCGATAAGAACTCTCTGGCATGACACTAAAATAGGGGCATGTTGGAGCACCCGGGGAGGGGGCGATGGTACTGAATGTGGGGGTCTACTGGACTGACCCTTCCCGAAGTGACCTCTACCCCTAGCTGTGCCACGTTTGAACTCTTCCGAAAATCTAGCCCTCTTATCCTACTGCATCTGCTCTCTACCATTCAGGTGATACCCCTCAATCCTACGAGCAATCTCAACCACTAACTGATACTCTGTACCCATCTTTTCCTCTCGGGCCATGCCATATCGAATACTGGGGTGCAACCCCGCAATAAACCTCTGCACTCTCTCTGTATCTGTTGGAAGTATTATGAGTTCATGGTGAGACAACTTAGAAAACCTCACCTCAAACTTGGTCACGGACATTTGGCACTTCTCTAGATGCTCAAACTTATACCGTAGCTCTTCCTTCTCAGATGGTGGAATGTACCTATCCAAGTGATGGGAGGAGAACCTGCTAGACTACCAAGAACGTACGACAGCCAATATCTACGGGCCCTACCCTCAAGCTGAAAAGTAGTGAAGTCAACTCCATGTAACTCCAACATCCTCATATTGTGCAGTCTATCCCTGCACCTGTCTATGAAGTCCTGAGCATCCTTATGACGCTCACCCCTGAAGATCGGAGGGTGAAGTCTAGTCCATCTATTCAATAGCTTCTGCGGGTCACCATCCGCAGCTGGTCTGGGCTGGGATGCCACTGCAGCCACTAGCTGAGCCCCATCCCTGTCTGACCTCCACCTCAAGGATGGCCCCTACTAGCCTACCCTCTACCTCTAGGTGGCTGGGTAGCTGGTGCTGTAATCATGGGTTGCTGGCCCTACTGCACTGCCTTGCCCCGAAGTCCGGGGCAGTATCTCCTCATGTGACCAGGGTCTCCACACTCAAAATAACTATGCAGTGTGGTGACCTGGTGCCCTGATGACTGACTCTGAAAGCCCGTAGATCCACTGGAAGAAGCCTGGATAGTTGGTGGGCGGTATGAAATCTCTACCATAGCACTGAGATTGGAATCAGAAGAATCCTGGGGACCTGTATACCTACGGGAGGAACCCTGAATAGCTGGCGGGCGATAAGAACTCTCTGGCATGACATTAAAATAGGGGCACGCTGGGGCACCCGGGGAGGGGGAGGTGGTATTGAATGTGGGGGTCTGCTGGGTTGACCCCTCCCGAAGTGACCTCTACCCCTAACTGTGCCACCTTTGAACTCTCCCGAAAATATAGCCCTCTTATCCTACTACATCTATTCTCTACCCTTCTAGCGATACCCCTCAATCCTACGAGCAATCTCAACCACTAACAGATACTCTGTACCCATCTCTACCTCTCGGGCCATGCCAGATCGAATACTGGGGTGCAACCCCGCAACAAACCTCTGCACTCTCTCTGCATCTGTGGGAAGTATCATGAGTTCATGGTGAGACAACTCAGCGAAACTTGCCTCAAATTCGATCACAGACATCTGGCCCTGCTCCAGATGCTCAAATTGATACCGTAGCTCTTCCTTCTCAGATGGTGGAATGTACCTATCCAAGAATAACTGTGCAAACTAGCTCCAAGTGATGGGAGGATAACCTGCTAGACTACCAAGAACATACGACTACCAATATCTACGGGCCCTGCCCTCAAGATAAAAAGTAGTGAAGTCAACTCTATGTGACTCCAATATCCTCATGTTGTGCAGTCTATCCCTGCACTCTATGAAGTCCTGAGCATCGTTATGTCGCTCACCCCCGAAGATCGGAGGGTGAAGTCTAGTCTATCTGTTCAATAGCTTCTACGGGTCACCATCTGTAACTGGTCTTGGATGGGGTGCCACTGCAGCCACTGGCTGAGCCCCATCCCTATCTGACCTCTACCTCTATGATGGCCCCTTCTAGCCTACCCTCCACCTTTAGATGGCTGGGCAGCTGGTGCTGAAATCATGGGTTCTTGGCCCTGCTACAATGCCTTGCCCCAAAGTCTGGGGCAGTATCTCCTTATGTGACCAGGGTCTCCACACTCAAAATAACTACGAAGTACGGCGACCTGCTGCCCTGATGACTGACTCTGAAAGCCCGTAGATCCACTGTAAGAAGCCTGGATAGTTGGTGGGCGGTATGAACTCTCTGGCATAGCACTGAGATAGGAACCAGAAGAATCCTGGGGACCTGAATACCTACTAACGATAAGAAATCTCTGGCATGGCACTAAAATAGGGGCACGTTGGGGCACCCTGGGGAGGGGGCGGTGGTGCTGAATGTGGGGGTCTGCTAGGTTGACCCCTCCCGAAGTTACCTCTACCCCTAGCTGGGCTACTTTTTAACTCTCTTAAAAATCTAGCCCTCTTATCCTGCTGCATCTGCTCTCTACCCCTCTGGCGATACCCCTCAATACTACGAGCAATCTCAACCACTAATTGATACTCTGTACCTATCTCTACCTCTCGGGCCATACCAGATCGAATACTGGGGTGCAACCCTGCAACAAACCTCCGCACTCTCTCTGCATCCTTGGGAAATATTATGAGTGCATGGCGAGAAAACTCAGAAAACCTCGCCTCATATTCGGTCACATACATCTGGCCCTGCTCCAGATGCTCAAATTGATACCGTAACTCTTCCTTCTCATATGGTGGAATGTACCTATCCAAGAATAACTGTGCAAATTGGCTCCAAGTGATGGGAGGAGAACCTGCTGGACTGCCAAGAACGTACGACTGCCAATATCTACGGGCCCTGCCTTCAAGGTGAAAAGTAGTGAAGTCAACTCCATGTGACTACAATATCCTCATATTATGCAGTCTATCCCTGCACCTATCTATGAAGTCCGGAGCATCCTCATGACGCTCACCCATGAAGATCGGAGGGAGAAGTCTAGTCCATCTGTCCAAGAGCTTTTGCGGGTCACCACCCGCAGCTAGTCTAGGCTGGGGTGCCACTGCAACCACTGGCTGAGCGCCATCCATGAGTGACCTCCACCTCTAGGACGGCCCCTGCCAGCCTACCCTCCACCTCTAGGTGGCTGGGCAGCTAGTGCTGAAATCATGGGTTGCTAGCCCTACTGCACTGCCTTGCCCCGAAGGGCAGTATCTCCCCATGTGACCAGGGTCTCCACACTCAAAATAACTACGCAGTGCGGTGACTTGCTGCCCTGATGACTGAATTTGAAAGCCCGTAGATCCACTGGAAGAAGCCTGGATAGCTGGTGGGCGCTATGAACTCTTTGGCATAGCACTGAGATAGGAACCAGAAGAATCCTGGTACATGAATACCTACTGGAGGAACCTTAAATAGCTGGCGGGTGATAAGAACTCTCTGGCATATCACTAAAATAGGGGCACACTGGGGCACCCTAGGGAGGGGGCGGTGGTGCTGAATGCGGGGGTCTACTGGGCTGACCCCTCCTGGAGTGACCTCTACCCCTAGCTGGACCACCTTTTAACTCTCCCAAAAATCTAGCCCTCTTATCCTCCTGCATCTGCTCTCTACCCCCATGGCGATATCCCTCAATCCTACGAGCAATCTCAACCACTAACTGATAGTCTGTACCTATCTCCACCTCTCGGGCCATGCCAGATTGAATACCAGGGTGCAACCTAGCAATAAACCTCCACTCTCTCTCTGCATATGTGGGAAGTATCATGAGTGCATGGCGAGACAACTCAGAAAACCTCGCCTCATATTCGGTCACAGACATCTGGCGCTGCTCCAGATGCTCAAACTGATACCGTAGCTCTTCCTTCTTAGATGGTGGAATGTACCTATCCAAGAATAACTGTGCAAACTGGCTCCAAGTGATGGGAGGAGAACCTGCTGGACTGCCAAGAACGTACAACTACTAATATCTACGGGCCCTGCCCTCAAGCTGAAAAGTAGTGAAGTCAACTCCAAGTGACTCCCATATCCTCATGTTGTGCAGTCTATCCCTGCACCTGTCTATGAAGTCCTGAGCATCCTAATGACGCTCACCCCCAAAGATTGGAGGGTGAAGTCTAGTCCATCTGTCCAATAGCTTATGCGGGTCACCATCCACAGCTGGTCTGGGTTGGGGTGCCACTGTAGCCACTGGCTGAGCCCCATTAATGGGTAGTGCATCCGGAGTCTGATACACTGCAGCTGCATGTCCTGAAGCCTGAGCAGTAGGGGTCTGTGCTCCCCCTCCTGCTGGTGAGGTAGCTGGATCTGCTGGAAATAAACCACCCTAAGTCATAGTATCCTTGAATTGTAACATGCGGCCCATGACCTTCTGAAATCCCGGTACTATCATAAAATTTGCCAGGGTAGGCTCAGCTGCGGGCACCTTGCCCTGCTTCTCGGTAATAGGATCTCCCGCCAGATCTGCTTGTGGTGCTACTGGAATAGCCCGGGGATGCCCTTGTCCCCTACCACAAGTCGGTGCCCTCCCCCGGCCTCTACCTCGGCCTCTAGCAATGGGGGGATCACCTCCGCCTGGGTCTGGAACATCAGTGGTGTGTGTAATTACCATCTATGAGAGAATATAAGGGGGTAATTTTTGTAAAACAACCACTGCACGATAGGAATGAATAAAGAGTATTTTTTTCCTAATACCCTATTGCCTCCCGAAGATAAATACAGACGTCTCCGTACCGATCTAAAAGACTCTATTAGGTTTGCCCATGACTTGTGAGACCTACGTGAACCTAGTGCTCTGATACTATGTTGTCACGACCCATTTTTGTAATAGATCATGATGACGCCTGACACCGTTGCCAAGCAAGCCAACGCGAAATTATAATTAAAATCTCATTTTTATATTTTTTTACCCAGAATAAGTGTAACAGGTTAATCAATTTAAAGTTAAGGCCATAGACGATCAATAGTCTATAAAAATGATTATACAACCCAAAATAAATGTCTACTCGAGTGTGTGCCAAGACTTGGTGTCACAAGTAATGGGCATCTAGTAGAATATACAAAAGAATATCTCTATCATACTGTGTGAGATAGAAAAGACATCAAAAGTAAGATAAGACTCCATCTGGCTGCTGAACGGCATAGGAAGGGAGCAGCTCACCGTGGAAGTCTTGGCCTATGAATCAGGGGCACGCACCAGACTGGTAACCAGATCAACCTACGTCAGATCCTGTAAAATTAAGTACAGAAGCGTAGTATGAGTACATAAAAAATATGTACCCAGTAAGTATCCCGTCTAATCTCGAAGAAGTAGAGACGAGAGGCCGACTTGATACTTACTAGGGTCAAATAATATAATAGAGTGCTATGCTAAGCATGTGGATCAACAATAATCAACAATTTATAACAAGGAGTAACATCATGCTCTTCACAATATTCCAGTTAACTAATTACCTCTCGAATTATTAACTAACACAATTCAAGTATAAGTTTTCACATAGATATAATGCGCACATATGCCGAGCTCGATGGCTCGATCCAACAGAAAATAAACTGTGCACTATCGAGAGTCGAATGACGCGAACCATAGATGCATCTATTTATACCGAGGCGATTGGTCTGATCCGCAAATAACAAGAAATTTCAAGAGCACACACGAAGGCGCATTTATATTCAATAAATTCATACAATGATTCAACAAGTATACATATGCACTATTATTCCGTTTCAAGGCTCTAGCATATCCTAGGTGATCATATTAGCAATAATTATAGAGATATTCACATTGATGACATCATGTGGGTCCTAGACTACCCGGGCAATTAACATAATAGTAGCTATGCACAGACTCTCGTCACCTAGTGCGTACGTAACCCCGCATTTAGTAACAATTACTCAATTATTATACATATGGGGATAATTCCCTCTTACAAGGTTAGAAATGAGACTTACCTTGCTCTAAGGTATAGTTCAAACGCCAATAACAAGTCAAAACCCTCAATTCGGAGCTGAACGATCCCAAACTATATAGACGAAGTAAGAACTAGTCAATATAGACTCACAAGATTGCATTCTAGCTATTTAAGCAAATTTTCCAACCTTTAACGCAATTTTCCTAAAATCAAACCCCGAGCCCATGTGCCCGGATTACGAAATTTTTTGAAGGAATTTGTTCTCTACAACCTAAGGATCAATAATATATAATTTCTAATTAATTCCATAAATTTGTGGTTAAATCCAAGTTTACAAAAACCCTAGGTCTAGCTCTAACCCTTTGATTTTGCCTAAGTTATAGTGTTTAATCTACCTAAAATACAAGTAGTAAACTAAGGTTGAATGGAATAGGCTTACCTCTTGATGCTAAGTGGAAACCTTCTCTACAAAGCTCCCAAAATCGCAAATGAGAGAGTGAAAAGTGTGAAAAAAGGGTTTAAAACCCGTCTTTAATGAACCTCACTGGTTCAGTGATTTCTGCATCTGCGGATGCGGTCCCGCATCTGCGAGAATTAGACCGCATCTACAAAAAGGGGAGGGAAAGCTGGGACCACATCCGCTGTCTCAGGCTGTATCTATGAAGACGCTTCTGCGACTTAGGAGCCGCATCTGCGATTTCCTGGCCTAGCCACCTGGGCTGCTTCTGCGATGAAAGGGCCGCATCTGCGGTCGAAGAACCGCAGATGCGGTTGTGACAGAAGCAGGAATCCTTTAGCCCTTTTCCAAAATTTGCACTTCACTCGAGCTTCATCCAATTGATGCTCGGGGCTCCCGAGCCCTGCCCGAACATACCAACAAGTCTGAAATCACGAGACAAACCTACTCAAACCTTCGAAACACCTGAAACAACGCTAAATCTAGAAATCACCCCCTAAAACCAAATGAATCAAACTTATGAACTTTAAGTTCTTAATTTTCCTCCAACGGGCCAAAACGCCTTAAATCTACTCGGATTGACACCAAATTTTCTACGGGCAAGTCTTAAATGATATTTCGGACTTGTACCAGGCTTCGGAACAAAAATATGATCCCGGTAACTAGGAAATCAATGATTACTTAGTTTCTTTAAATCCTTAAAACTTCAAATTAACAATTTCCAATAAAAATTCATTATTCGAGCTAGGGACCTCGGAATTTGATTCAGGACATACGTCCAGGTCCCATATTTTCCCACGGACCCTTCGAGACCGTCAAAACACGAGTCTGGGTCCATTTTCTAAAAATATTGACCAAAGTCAAACTTAGTCTTTTAAGAAAATTTTAAGAACTCAAAGGGCAAGTCATAAATTAGCCAAAGTAAGCACGGAAAGTTTTATTTAAGGGAACGGGGTTCTTAAAGGCAAAATGATCAGGCGGGTCATTACAATCACCAATGTACTTCCGTAACATAGATACGTGAAAAACCAGATGGACAAACCCCAATTTCGAGGGCAATTCTAACTCATACGCTACTTGGCACACTCTCCGAATAATCCTATAAGGCCCAATATACTGTGGGCTAAGTTTGCCTTTCTTTCAAAATCTCAGCACACATTTCATAGGTGACACCTCTAAGATACCGATTCATCAACTCCGAACTCTAAATCTCATCGACGTACACCAAAATATGACTTTTGAGGAATTTGAGCTGTCAATAGTCAATCACAAATCAATTTTACTTTTTGTATGGCTTGCTGAACTTGGTCTGGCCCATTTAATTCAAATTCTCCAACATCGAACCACCCTATAGGCGACCTACACTTCTGTCCATAAAGAGCTTCGTATGGAGCCATCTGAATACTGTCATAGTGTAAGCACGTGATTTTTGCCCTATATGAGAATTACTCCCAAAATTTCAAAATAAAATAGTTTCGTGTTGTTTGCAATTTTTATGGATTTGTGTTATTTTCTCTTATTGTTTGCGTTTGTGTGTGTGCATATTTGTTTGTTTAAAATTAATGAAAATACAAAAATATGTCGCATTTGCATTTAGAATTCAATTCTACAATTAGGAGTAATTAAGTGTTTTACAAAATGAAAAAAATCACAAAAATAATGTACTTTGTATTTTTTAGGAATTTAATGTCTAATTGTGCGATTTTGTTTTAATTGGTATTTAATTAGTGGGTTAGTTATTAGTATGAGTTAATTAGTTATTTTTGATAATTCAATTAGGTCTTGTGATTTAATTAGGATCCTTAAGTTTTAATTTTGGAACGAATAAAAGAAAAGAGAGCAAACAATATGAAAGAAAAATCGGATTGGGCCTCTTATTCTAATTTGAATTAACTTGGCTCAAGTGTCTCACAAATCCAACCCAAAACTCACCGGGTCAACCCGAACCGGTCCGCCCCATAACCCAAACGCC
>MU789431.1:65004-94771 GCA_026770625.1 Nicotiana glauca
TTTCTCATTTTTTACTTTATTTTTTAATCCCCAAACCCTAAAGACCCCAACTCCTTCTCTTCTCCTCCAAACAACCCTCCAACTCGCCGGACCACCCTTCTTCAGCCCGTCATCTCCAACCAGTGAACGACCACCGCAACTCACCGGAAAAACGACCCCAAAACAGCCTTCACGTCCGCCAACGACCACCCAAGCCGCCAGTCATATTCATCGCGAAACCCATGACCACCATCATCCTCACGAGCCAGTCGCAATGCCATTCGCCTCCCTCACGTCCAAACGACCTCCGAACTCAACGGACCAAATGCCTTCGCTACTGTTTCTAGTTCCGGTTCGAGTCCGAGATTTCGGTTCAATATCTGTTGATTTCGTCTTCAAGTCGTCGTCAGTGTTGTTCATCTTCAGTCGTACTCATTTTTTCAGTCGTCGTCTTTTGAGTTCAAGGTTGTCCGTCGGAGTTACCATTTTTCCCGGCGAGGTCTGGTTGTTGTTCGAACCCGACCGTTAAACTGGTAGGTTTCCGTCTTATTTTTTTGTTAGTTTTTCGTTCGATAAGTTAATCTTCTTCTCGCAGAATCTAGTAGGGTTGCTATTGGTTAAGCATGTATCAGATTATCTACTATGTTTGTTCTTCCATTTTCACATGAAATATCAATCTTTGTATATAGTTCACGCAAATTGTAGCCCTAAAACTACTGATGGATGATAGATGGGTAATAATGTAGAATAAGTTATGGATTCAACGCCTCGAAGTCTTGTTCTGATATCTGTTCGTTGTAGATAGATGTGTGTGAGTTGGTGAATCTTGACTTGAATATGGACTAAATGTTGGAGCAATATTTATATACTAAATGATTTCCCTGCTCGTTCATTTTTTTTTTGTCAGAGTCAATCATGATTGGTTCCCAATATGATTAGCTTGTTCCTTTTGTTCTAGTTAAGTTGTTGTTTGAATTTGGTTAGGCATTGGTTATAGCTGATATGGTTGTAGTACAAATTAGAAGGGGTTTCAGGGGTATTTTCAGTAGTTCATAGTAGTTTCAAGGGGTATTTTGGGACTTAAAAAAATTTGGAGAATTGTTTAACTTGTGTGCCCTGCCCACTAAGCTAGTGTACCATTAGAATAAGGCATTTGTGGGGAACAAAACATAATGGGAAGGTAAAGGGATTGAATAAACAAACTCACCCATAACTTTTGAATTAAATAAAGAAAAGACAAGGGTTAATGGGGAACAAAACATATGGTAGTGGAGTTGATGGGCAAAAATGCTTAATTAATGGGTCTTAATGCTCTTATGAGCCGTAAAAAAGGTTTGAATTTGGATAAATAGAGGGAGATTTGGACAGAATAGGGGGGACAAAAAAAATATAGAGCAGAGTTTGGACTGGTTTTTTTAACGCTAAAAAATCATTTTTCTCAGAATAGTTTAAGGAGTCAGTTAGTTCAACTAATACTATTTCATTGCGAACTAAAGAGAACTTCAGCTTTAAATATCAAGTTATATTATCGAGTTCATCGTTTGGTTGCTGGTACTGCATTTCGATTGGTATTTGGTTGAAACTAAGCTGTTTTGGGGTCAGCTATTGGATGCTATTATTCTGCTATTACTGGGTCTCATTTTGGTCTATTTTGGGTGCTATACTGGTTGTTTGGAACTGTTACATTGCTGTGCCGTTGGGTTTTGCTAAGCTGTTCCATTGCTGCTGCGTTGTTGATGTGTTATCTGCTCCTGCTGACTTCCTCATTTTCTTCTTGTATTTCCATTATCCAGGTACATGTTCTAAAGCTCTCAAATCTAATAGAAAGGAAATAAAGGAGTTTTGTTTGAAAGGGATCCTTGAAATTCCCCTGTGTTTGTTTTGTGTTTAACATAAATGTATAAACAGTAGCTTGCCTGATATCTCACATCATGTATTAGAATGACCTTGGAATGTATAAACTGGGTTGTTGAATCTATTTCTACAAACATGTGAATATCAATTATAATTAATCTTAGTTTGTGATTACTAGTTATGTGTATCTAATTCATTTCCAGTAGTCGCAAAATAGTTTCAAATAGTTTATATGTCACAAAACAGGTTCAAATAGTTCAAATAGAAATCAGCATGTTGGTTTAATGTCTAGTTCTGAAATTGCAGGTTCACTTGAGTAAATAACATCATTTTAAATAGCAATTTGAATAATGTTAGTAACTAATGTTAGTTCTCAAATGTTAGTGAATAACATTAGCCTTACTTCTGTTTTTTAAGCATTGATGCATTTTTCGACAAGTCGTAAAAAGAGTTAAAAAAAATGGTTTTGCATTACACATAGTTAATTCCAATAGTCCATTTCATCTAATAAAGCCAAGTTTGAATTAGATCGAAATGGTAGTTGTTTTGTTAATATTTAAAACGACATGCGGTGGATTTTAAGTCAGGTAGCGGGTTCAAACTAGATGGTGTTTCCTTTTGTTTGGACCTGGACTTGAACTTGAAGCCCGAACTTTTAATGTTAATTGATTAGGATTTTCTTTATTTTATTTAGAGACAAAAATTAAATAGAAAACTTTAGTTTGCTTTAGGACTGGCCTTTAAATAATAAATAAGACGAGCCTCGCCAAATAAAACGCACAAATTGCGGGGTCGTTGTTAAATAATAAAACATTTAGAATTCGGGACGGGCTATTTAGTGAATTTTATGGCCTTCCCCAAAGTTAATAATACGCTAATCGCTTTAGGGTCGTCATTAAATAATTTTACCTTCTAAAATACGGGCGCACATTTATGTGACCCAAATTCAAATCTCGACGAAGTCGAAATATGTCAATAGACACGGGTACATTGATGTGACGTGGTTCGAGATATGTTTTCACGACGTCGCAACGCTCATAAAAAATAATAATAAAGCGGTAAAATAGTCTTTAAATTTGTACTATAGGATAACATGTATTAAAATCAGATATTAAGCCATTTATAACAGTTTAAGCGACCGTGCTAGAACCACGGGATTCAGGGGTGCCAAACACCTTCCCTCGGGTCAACAGAATTCCTTACTTAGAATTTCTGGTTTGCAGACTTCATTTGGAAAGTCGAATATTTTCCTCGAATTGGGATTCAAGATAAACCGGTGACTTGGGACACTAAAAGCCAAACCTTTCCCCAGTGGCTACTCTGATCATTAAATAATCACATTTCGAATAACGTCACTTTAAATGGAAAAACTCCCTTATACTTTACCCTTCGGGGTAGGTGTGCGTAAAAAGGAGGTGTGACAGCTCTAGCGACTCTGCTGGGGACACAAACCCAGAATTCCGGTTCAGGGTTTAAGAATTCGAGCTTAAAATAACTGTTATGTTCGGCTTTATCTGATTTTCCTATATGTTTTCCTGCTAAATGTGCTAAATGTTTTACCGCTTTGATATTATTTGGACTGTATATATAAACTGTGCCGAAACCCTTCTCTTCTCACCTCCGGGGCTGTGCTTACTGGTTGAGACTCCCTATTCTCTTAGTGTCTTACCCAGAAATAAGAAAGAGGTCGGATAAGTTACAAAGCCGGATGATCCCACGGGTCCCCGGTACGTAGCCCCCTTCTCGACTCGAGTTGTTCGCTCGGGTACACGTTTTAGAACACATGCCTAGGTTTTTGAACCTAGAATAACTTGACTTCATGCCGGATCCCTAGTAGGAACGCTTATTTGCATCACGTTGCATTTGACTTAGGAGACTCAACACAGGGGTTGGGTCCGTCTAGGACAGGTAACCTGAAAAGAAAAAGACCATCCTGCTGCATCCTGTTTGTTTTACGCTTTTATTTGCTTCAGACTTGCATGTTGACCGGCTTTTCAATACTAAAAAAGGAGAAGATAAATAGCAGTGTATAGAGTTTAAAGCATACCGGTGCCCAAACACTATCGGAACTCTGCCAAAATTTTGAGAAATTAAAAAAAAAATTAAAATAGCAAAAAAAGAAAAAAAAAAGAGTCTTCATTGTGTTCTTCTTGTTTTCAAATTATTTGGTTGAAAAAAAAGACTCCTTATTTTAATTTGGGAAATACGTTGTTAAAAAAAAAGTCCCGTTTTCAAAAAGTATAGTTTGTTTTATCTGACCGAACTACGCGGGTGTGATTCTCACCGGATGTCAGATACGTAGGCAAACCTCGTCGGTTTCGACCCCACTTTTCAAAATCTTTAAAATCTTTCCTTAGAAAATTTAAAAAAAATAGTTTTTTTTAAAAAAAATAGTTTCTTTCTTTCTAATGTCTTTCATACGAAAAAAGAGAAATCAATAAAAATCAAAATTCAAAATACGGGTTTCCTTCATTCTGAATTCTTTTTCAAAAAAAAAATCCAAAAAATATCACAAACAAAAATCCAAAAAAAATGCTCTTTAGCTATCTTTCTTTTGTAAATATCCATAAAAACTTTGAAAATTTGAGTCCAAAAATATTTTCGCTTTTCTTTAGAAGTGCTTTTGTAAATGAATAAAAAACTCAAAAATCCAAAATATTTTCTTAATAGTCCTTCTTTCGAAATTAAGAGGTAATATCCCAAATCCAACAATATTTTCTTTCTTCCTTAGAAAAAGATAAAACAAATGAAAATTCAAAGAAAAATATTTTCTTTTTATTTCTAAAATTCCTAAAGTTCCAATCAAAAGAAAAGGAATTTTTAGAAGTCTTTCTTTCAAAAATAAAAATAGAGTCAAATTCAAAAATCTAAAAAAAAAAAAGAAATCCTTTTCTTCTTTTAAAGCATTTTTTTTTAGAAAATTCTAAAAAGAAACAAAAAAAAATTAATTTATTCTTTTAAAGCATTTTTTTCAAAAATTCCAAAAAATAGAAAACGTTAGCTTATTTGCCCGAACTACGCTGCTTTAATTCTCACCGGATGTGAGATACGTAGGCAACCCTCGTCGGTTCCAACCTCCCCTTTTGCAAAAATCGCCAAAAAATATCAAAATTAATATTTTCGTCATGAATAAGTCTGGTAATGCCGTTTTCGTCAAAAATAGCCAAATGTTATCGAAAGGGACGCCAGAAGGCTGATTTTGCATAAACAGCCACCTTTGGTCTTTTTTTCGGGCCGGTTGACCCACACAGCCTTAAAGTCTTCGTCCCCGAGGCACTGAGAGGTCGTGTTTGCAATACCGGGTCCTTTATTTTAATTCAAAAAAAAGAATCATAAATAAGTCAGGTAATGCCGTTTTGTCAAAAATAGCTGAATGTTCCCGACAGGGACGCCGGAAGGCTGACTTTGCATAAACAGCCACCTTTGGGTCATTTTTTTGATTTTGACCGGCTGACCCACACATCCTTATATCTTCGTCACCGAAGTGCTGAAAGGCCGTGTTTGCAAAACCAAGTCTTTTGTTTTAATTTGAAAAACAAGAAAAAAAAATAGTCAGTAGGCAAATGAATGCCGTTGTGTTTTTTGGTCAAAATAAGCCGAGCCAGCTTCGATAGTGTATTGAACCATTCTTGCCGAGATAGCCTTAGAGTATCTTTCAGTTGTCGAAAAGCTGTTTTCGTAAAAGAACGGACAAGTTTGTAAAAATGTCATAAAATAGATCCTCCCCGGCCTCAAAATTCATGAGAAGTCGGGAAGGGGCCACGTTTGCAAAAATAGCCATTTGGTTGAAATTGGCAAACAGGGAAAGGGAGCTGGCCGTTTGTTTTTGAGTTTGTAATTGTTTTGATTAGAATATGTGGGTTGTTTGATTTTCAAGTTTATAGGTCATCTTTAAACCTTTGAAACCCAGTCAATTTTATTATGAAAATTGAAAATTCAAAAAAAAAAAAAAGTTTCATTGTTGTTTACCTTTCATTTCCCGAACTATGCAAGATCTGATTCATGCGGGGTCATGATTCGCAGGCAATCCTTATCGGATTCGATCATAGTCATAAATAAACTGAAAGAAAAATAATGTGAAAAAAAGAAAAAGAAAAAGAAAAAGAAAAGAGAGCGACAAAAAATAAAAGAACAGCAGAAACAAAAAAAAAGAGTGCAAAAATAAAAAAGCGGCAGAAACAAAAAAAAATCAAAAGTAAAAAAAAAGAGCGAAAAAAAAAGAGTGAAAAAAAAAATTATTAAAAAAAATATATATATAAAATAAATAAAAGGGAAGAGGTACATACTGAAAGGGCTTATGGTCGGAATGATTTGTGAAGCTGAGGAATGTGATCCGGCACTGAAGGACATTGCAGCAATTGCCGAGACAGAAGGAAAGCCACAAAATGGTCACCAAGCACGAAAGTTCCCCATCAGACGAGAGTCTCGGTAGCCTGTCTTGCTATTCTTTCTGCATCCGGATTATCTCAGGGTGCGATCCGGATGCTTTACTTTATTGTCTTACTTTCCGAAGTAAACCTTTTATCTTCAAAAGTGAATAAAAAAATTAAAAAAAAAAAATCAAAATCAAAATCAAAAAAAAAAATCAAATCAAAATTTTTTTTTAAATGAAATTAATATTTCATTGTTCAGGAATGTCTCTTTTCTTAATCTTGTTATTTTTCTTATTCTCTTTTCAGTTCTGTTAAATACAGATTTCAATAACATGACATGCTTGCGGACTTCATGCCGGATCCTGAAAGTTGTCAGACCTCGAAATAATGAGTTAGGAGCCAGAATGCAAAGAGGATAAAGTTAAAGAAATAAGACAAAACGTTGGAACAACTGAAGAAAAGTTGTCTCCAGAATTGGAAAAGGTCCATACATTACAACAAGAGTACTACCAAAAGAGTGTGTTGTACTTGGGACACATCGAAAGAAATGTCCCTGAAATAACTGCCCATGCAAATGCAGCCAAAAGGTACTATGTTGGATCCTCCATATAGTTCTAATATTCTCCGGTTGGGATGACGAAGGATTTCATTCTCGCTACCCAAACACTATCAACCCTTTGCAAACCCATTTGAGCCGGTTACTCTTCTTTGATTACCCTCTTTGGAACCTGAAAGTACTATTGAAAAAAAAAGAAAAGAAAGATACGAAAAAAAGGAAGAAAAGACAAAGAAAACGAAAAAAAAGAGAAAAAATGAAAAAAAAAGAGTGGAAAAGGAAAAGAAAAAGAAAAAGAAAAAAAACAAAAAAAAAACGGAGTTCCCTGAACTACGTTTGACTTGATTCCGAAAGGATATGTAGGCAGCCTCTCTCTGGGGTTCAGTCACACCAAAATAAAAATTCAAAATCCCCCAAAAGTGAAACTGGGGCAGAAGTTATAATGGTTCGGCAATGATCCCGCCCAAAAGGTTCCAAAGTAGTAATTCAATCCAAATTCTTTTTACCCCAAACCTTGTTCAAGTCCTTCTGATCAATCGGCAAAGTAAATGGGAAGATGGAGTTATTTGGATCTGATACAACAAAATGAGGGGAATAAAATGAGAGAGTCTTATTGGTGAAAACCGACACGGGCACTGTAAGGCGATAGTAAGCAGAGAAATGAGAATGAGAGATCTTGTTAGTGAAAACTCGGAAAGAGCACTATAAGGCGATGGTGAGAAGAGAAATGAGAAAGTTCAACTCGTGAAAACCCGAGAAGGGCGCTCGTGATCGAAAAGAAGATGCTCACAACCATCAGCATCAACAGAGTCCTGGTGAGGTTCCTCAGTTTCAAGGCAAAGTTGTGATGAATTTCTTAGAGTCGGATTGTTTACACAGATCAGGCATCCAATCCAAAAGGCATGTCATGTTCATTGAAGTCCGCATGTACTCCAGATAAGTCCTTCTTTCCTTTCCCCGAAAGGGACACATCTTGTTTAAACTTATTCTACATTCCCTTGTTTAGTTTCTTTGAATCCCTTTCGGTCTAACTCTGTTCCGAAACTAAGACAAAGAAAGGATGGCAAGACTGATTTACAAGGTTCTCATTTGGCGCGAGCTAATGTGCATAAAGGCACCCAGCCTCATAACAGGCATCAAGTCGACCCCGATTAGCCACGATGACCGATGCTTCGGAATTAGAACTCTTGAAAGGAGAAAATTAGTGAAGTGCCTATAAAGGCAAGTGAAGCTGAAAAGATTGAGTCCCACGTGGCTAACTGTCGTGGCAAAGGTTTGAAAAGCCAAGGTGCCCCAAATGCTCTGAAATTGAAGTTGGAAGAAGGAAGTCGGAAAGGAAAGGCCTACGAAGGCGAAAGAAAGTCGAAAAGGTTGAGTTCCACCGACCAACCGTCATGGAAAAATCTAGAAGAAACCAGAGGTTCTCAACAGAAGATGGGCCGGGATCAAGCAATTGAGATGATCAAGGACACCAAAACCAACCACTGTTTCAGACTAAAAATTGTTCTTTTTTGAAAATCTAAAACAGGTGCAAATCCAAGCAACCGTGCAAGAAGCAGGTGCAACCAAAAAGGAAAAGAAATGCGCAAGTGCTAGAAATAGCTTGGCAGCGAATAATCAATCAAAAGGGAAGTTTCCTCCAAGTTCTTTCCTGCATTTTTTTAATTAAAAAAAAATGAAATGAAAAATGTAAGAAAAAAAAAGGTTAGTTTAGAATCCCCAATATCAATCTTTCATCCTTTTGCCAACACTAGGGCTCCAATCCCTGAGTTGTGCATTTTTCCCTTTAGCCGACATTAGAGCTCCAATCCCTAAGTTGAGCGTTTTTTCCTTTAGCCAGCATTAGGGCTCCAATCTCTGAGTTGTGCGTTTTTCCCTTTAGCCGACATTAGGGCTCCAATCCCTGAGTTGAGCAATTTTTCCCTTTAGCTGACATTAGGGCTCCAATACTTGAGTTGAGCATTTTTTTCTTAGCCAACATTAGGGCTCCAATCCCTGAGTTGAGCACTTTTTCCTTTAGCCAACATTAGGGCTCCAATCCCTGAGTTGAGCGTTTTTTCCTTAGCCAATATTAGGGCTCCAATCCCTGAATTGAGCATTTTTTCTTAGCCGGCATTAGGGCTCCAATCCCTGAGTTGAGCGACTTCCTTTAGCCAATATTAGGGCTCCAATCCCTGAGTTGAGCGACTTTCCTAGCCAACATTAGGGCTCCAATCCCTGAGTTGAGTGACTTTCCTTAGCCGACATTAGGGCTCCAATCCCTGAGTTGAACGATTTTCCTTAGCCAACATTAGGGCTCCAATCCCTCAGTTGAGCGACTTCCTTAGCCAATATTAGGGCTCCAATCCCTGAATTGAGCGTTTTTCCTTAGCCAACTTTAGTTGAGCGACTTTCCTTAGCAAATATATAGGGCTCCAATCCCTGAATTGAGCATTTTTTCTTAGCCGGCATTAGGGCTCCGATCCCTGAGTTGAGCGACTTCCTTTAGCCAACTGCCAACATTAGGGATCCAATCCCTGAGTTGAGCGACTTTCCTAGCCAACATTAGGGCTCCAATCCCTGAGTTGAGTGACTTTCCTTAGCCGACATTAGGGCTCCAATCCCTAAGTTGAGCGATTTTCTTTAGCCAATATTAGGGCTCCAATCCCCGAGTTGAGCGTTTTCCTTAGCCAACATTAGGGCTCTAATCCCTGAGTTGAGCATTTTCCTTAGACAATATTAGGGCTCCAATCCCTGAATTGAGCATTTTTTTTAGCCGACATTAGGGCTCCAATCCCTAAGTTGAGCGTTTTTTCTTTAGCCGACATTAGGGCTCCAATCCCTAAGTTGAGCGATTTACTTTAGACGATATTAGGGCTCCAATCCCTGAGTCGAGCAACTTTCCTTAGCCAGCATTAGGGCTCCAATCCCTGAGTTGCGCCTTTAGACATAGGGTTTCCAATCCCCCCATCGATCCGCAGATTTTTATTGCAAAATAACTCACGAAATTTTCCTAGTAAACTGGGGCAGAAAAATTTCGTTCGTTTCTTTATTGTGTTGTCTGAGCAGGTTTGATCTCGAGGCACAGGGTTCGAGATGACCTACGGAGTGAGTCTCAATCCAGAATAAAGAAAAGAAGAAAAGAACAAAAAGAAATGAGCTCAAATATTGGAGCAAATAAAGGTGTGGATTGCTCGTAATCTGATGGAAGTCACAAGCTCCGCCAATCCTGTTTTGCTCAATGCTGCAGAAAGAAACAAGCACCTACAACTCGCGAGCATCAAGATTCAGATCGAAGTTTACGGCAAAATCAGCTAAGACTCAAGATCAAGTTTTCAAGAGAATTATAGATAGGAGTCTTGTAACTCATAGTTGATAGGCATAGCTAGCTTAGCTTTGATTTTCCTTTGGTGTAATAAGGAGGTCAGTAAGCAATAGCAGCGGGAGCAACAGCAATAACAGTAAAACCACAGCTTCATGGTAGTCCCAGCTACCAAAATTTCCCAAACTACATTGACCTGATTCGTTTTTAGCCAAGGATATGTAGGAAACCTTTGAAGTAAAGGTTCGGTCAAATCTTTCAAAAAATGCGTCACACAGAGTACTCAAACGGGCAAAAATCGCTCGCTTTATCTTTGCACAAAAACTCTTCGTGTTTTCGGAGAAAGAGAGGCAGCTGTAAGCATGTGATTTTTGCCCTATATGAGAATTACTCCCAAAAGTTCAAAATAAAATAGTTTCGTATTGTTTGTAATTTTTGTGGATTTTGTGTTATTTTCTCTTATTGTTTGCGTTTGTGTGTGTGCATGTTTGTTTAAAATTAATAAAAATACAAAAATATATTGCATTTGCATTTATTATTCAATTCTACAATTAGGAGTAATTAAGTGTTTTACAAAATGAAAAAAATCACAAAAATAATGTACTTTGCATTTTTTAAGTATTTAATGTCTAATTGTGCGATTTTATTTTAATTGGTATTTAATTAGTGGGGTAGTTATTAGTATGAGTTAATTAGTTATTTTTGATAATTCAATTAGGTCTTGTGATTTAATTAGGATCTTTAAGTTATAATTTTGGAACGAATAAAAGAAAAGAGAGCAAACAATATGAAAGAAAAATCATATTGGGCCTCTTATTCTAATTTGAGTTAACTTGGCCCAAGTGTCTCACAAAACCAATCCAAAACTCACCGGGTCAACCCGACCCGGTCCGCCTCATAACCAAACGAAACCCCCTCCCTTTTTTTTCTCATTTTTCACTTCATTTTAATCCCCAAACCCTAAAGACCCCAACTCCTTCTCTTCTCCTTCAAGCCGCCACACCCCATGCACCCCCCTCCTTCTCTTCTCCTCCAAACGACCGTCCAACTCGCCGGACCACCCTTCTTCAGCCCGTCATCTCCAACCAGTGAAAGACCACTGCAACTCGCCGAAAAAACGACCCCAAAATAGCCTTCACTTCCGCCAATGACCCCCTCCAAGCCGCCAGTCATCTTTATCGTGAAACCCATGACCACCATCATCCTCACGAGCCAGCCACAACACCAGTCGCCACCCTTACGTCCAAACGACCTCCGAACTCAACGGACCAAATGCCTTCGCTACTGTTTCTAGTTCCGGTTCGAGTACGAGATTTTGGTTCAATATCTGTTGATTTCGTCTTCAAGTCATCGTCAGTGTTGTTCGTCTTCAGTCGTCCTCATTTCTTCAGTCGTCGTCTTTTGAGTTCAAGGTTGTCCGTCGGAGTTACCATTTTTCCCGGTGAGGTCTGGTTGTTGTTCGAACCCCACCGTTAAACTGGTAGGTTTCCGTCTTATTTTTCTATTAGTTTTTCATTCGATAAGTTAATCTTCTTCTCGCGGAATCTAGTTGGGTTGCTATTGGTTAAGCATGTATCAGATTATCTACTATGTTTGTTCTTCCATTTTCACATGAAATATCAATCTTTGTATATAGTTCACCCAAATTGTAGCCCTGAAACTACTGATGGATGATAGATGGGAAATAATGTAGAATAAGTTATGGACTCAACGTCTCGAAGTCTTGTTCTGATATCTGTTCGTTGTAGATAGATGTATGTGAGTTGGTGAATCTTGACTTGAATATGGACTAAATGTTGGAGCAATTCCTGTTAAGATTTACTGAATTCTTTTATTTTGTTCTTCGATTTAATTTGTTATTGACTCATTTCCTTTAGTAATTTTTATGTACTAAATGATTTCCCTGCTCGTTCATTTTTTTTTTCAGAGTCAATCATGATTGGTTCCCAATATGATTAGCTTGTTCCTTTTGTTCTAGTTAAGTTGTTGTTTGAATTTGGTTAGGCATTGGTTATAGCTGATATGGTTGTAGTATAAATTGGAAGGGGTTTCAGGGGTATTTTCAGTAGTTCACAGTAGGTTCAAGGGGTATTTTAGGACTTAAAAAAATTAGAGAATTGTTTAACTTGAGTGCCCTGCCCACTAAGCTAGTGTACCATTAGAATAAGGTATTTGTGGGGAACAAAACATAATGGGGAGGTAAATGGATTGATTAAACAAACTCACCCATAATTTTTGAATTAAATAAAGAAAAGACAAGGGTTAATGGGGAACAAAACATATGGTAGTGAAGTTGATGGGCAAAAATGCTTAATTAATGGGTCTTAATGCTCTTATGAGCTGTAAAAAAGGTTTGAATTTGGATAAATAGAGGGAGATTTGGACAGAATAGGGGGGACAAAAAAAATATATGGAGCAGAGTTTGGACTATTTTTTTTAATGCTAAAAAATCATTTTTCTGAGAAAAGTTTAAGGGGTCAGTTAGTTCAACTAATACTGTTTCATTGAGAACTAAAGAGAACTTCAGCTTTAACTATCAAGTTATATTATCGAGTTCATCTTTTGGTTGCTAGTACTGCATTTCGATTGGTATTTGGTTGAAACTAAGCTGTTTTGGGGTCAGCTATTGGGTGCTATTATTCTGCTGTTACTGCGTCTCATTTTGGTCGATTTTGGGTGCTATACTGGTTGTTTGGAACTGTTACATTGCTGTGCTGTTGGGTTTTGCTAAGCTGTTCCATTGCTGCTGCGTTGTTGATGTGTTATCTGCTCCTGCTGACTTCCTCCTTTTCTTCTTTTATTTCCATTATCCAGGTGCATGTTCTAAAGCTCTCAAATCTAATGGAAAGGAAATAAAGGAGTTTTGTTTAAAGGGGATCCTTGAAATTCCCCCGTGTTTGTTTTGTGTTTAACATAAATGTATAAACTGTAGCTTACTTGATATCTCACATCATGTATTAGAATGACCTTGTAATGTATAAACTGGGCTGTTGAATCTATTTCTACAAACATTTGAATATCAATTATAATTAATTTTAGTTTGTGATTACTAGTTATGTGTAGCTAATTCATTTCCAGTAGTCGCAAATTAGTTTCAAATAGTTTATAGGTCACAAAACAGGTTCAAATAGTTCAAATGGAAATCAGCATGTTGGTTTAATGTCTAGCTCTGAAATTGCAGGTTCACTTGAGTAAATAACATCATTTTAAATAGCAATTTGAATAATGTTAGTAACTAATGTTAGTGATTAACGTTAGCCTGACTTCTGTTTTTTAAGCATTGATGCATTTTTCAACAAGTCGTAAAAAGAGTTTAAAAAAATGGTTTTGCATTACACATAGTTAATTCCAATAGTCCAATTCATCTAATAAAGCCAAGTTTGAATTAGATCGAAATGGTAGTTGTTTTGTTAATATTTAAAACGGCAGGCGGTGGTTTTTAATTTAGGTAGCGGGTTCAAACTAGAAGGTGTTTCCTTTTGTTTGGACCCGGACTTGAACTTGAAGCCCGAACTTTAATGTTAATTGATTAGGATTTTCTTTATTTTTTTAGAGACAAAAATTAAATAGAAAACTCTAGTTTGCTTTAGAACTAGCCTTTAAATAATAAATAAGGCGAGCCTCGCCAAATAAAACGCACAAATTGCGGGGTCGTCGTTAAATAATAAAACATTTAGAATTCGGGACGGGCTATTTAGTAAATTTTACGGCCTTCCCCAAAGTTAATAATACGCTAATCGCTTTAGGGCCGTCATTAAATAATTGTACCTTCCAAAATACGGGCGCACATTTATGTGACCCAAATCCAAATCTCGACGAAGTCGAAATATGTCAATAGCCACGGGTATATTGATGTGACGTGGTTCGAGATATGTTTTCACGACGTCGCAATGCTCATAAAAAATAATAATAATGCGGTAAAATAGTCTTTAAATTTTCACTATAGGATAACATGTATTAAAATCAGATTTCAAGCCATTTATAACAGTTTAAGTGACCGTGCTAGAACCACGGGATTCGGGGGTGCCTAACACCTTCCCTAGGGTCAACAGAATTCCTTACTTAGAATTTCTTGTTCGCAGACTTCATTTGGAAAGTCGAATATTTTCCTCAAATTGGGATTAAAGATAAACCAGTGACTTGGGACACCAAAAGCCAAACCTTTCCCAAGTGGCGACTTTGATCATTAAATAATCGCATTTCGAATAATGTCACTTTAAATGGAAAAACTCCCTTATACTTTACCCTTCGGGGTAGGTGTGCGTAAAAAGGAGGTGTGACACATAGAAACTATTATTATATGAGAACTCAATAAGCGGCAGATGATAATCTTAGCTACCTTTGAAGTCTATTACACAAGCTCGTAACGTATCCTCCAGTCTTTGAATAGTTCACTCAGCCTATCCGTCTATCTAGGGATGAAATTCTATACTAAGACTTATTTGATTCCCCAATCCTTTTTGGAAGGACCTCCAGAACTTAGTTGTAAATTGAGCTCCTCCATCCGAGATAATATAGATAGGGACTCCATGCAGTCGTACTATCTCTTTAATATATAGCCACGCATAATCCTCTAAGGAATTTATAGTTCTAACGGGTAGACTTTGTAATCCTATCAACAATCACCCATATGAAATCGAACTTACAATGGGTACAAGGTAAGCCTACGATGAAGTCTATATTGATTACTTCCCATTTCCAAGTCGGAATCTCCATAGCTTGCAATAACCCACCGGGTTTCTGATGCTCAATCTTAACCTGCCGAAAAGTAGGACACTGAGCAACAAACTTTGCTATATCCTTTTTCATTCCGTTCCACCAATATATTTCCCTAATATCATGATACAGCTTTGTTGCTCCTGGACGGATAGAAGAACGAGAATAGTGAGTTTCTCCCATAACCTGTCGACGCAGCCTTGCAACATTAGGCACACATAATCATCCTCGATATCTAAGGACCCCATTTTTTTGTAATTTCAAACGACGTCTTCTCCTTCTGAAGGGTGATATCCCTATAATGAACTAACACAGAATCCTCGTACTGGCGTTCCTTTACTTCAGTTACTAAAGAGGATGTTGTCTTATCCTGAAGAGTAATTCCAATATCACCTGAGTCCAGTAACTAAACTCCAAGACTATCTAGCTGATGAACTTAATGGGCTATTCCCTTATTTTCTAGATGTAAATACGACAGGCTACCCATAGATCTACGGTTGAAGATGTTGGCTACTATGTTCGCCTTCCCCAGATGGTATAAAATGCTAACGTCATAGCCTTTAAGTAGCTCCAACCATCTCCTTTGGCGTAGATTCAATTCCTTTTGCTAGAAGATGTACTGGAGGCTTTTATGATCCGTATAAATATCAACATAAATGCCATACAAGTAGTGCCTCTACATATTTAGTGCATGAATTACCATGGGTAACTTTAAATCGTGGGTCGGGTAGTGCTTCTCGTGCTTTCTTAGTTTTCTAGAAGCATAAGCCACTACCTTACCATGCTGCATCATCACACAACCCAACCCAACACCTGAAGCATCACAATAGATAACGTAACCATCGATCCCTTATGGATGCGTTAGAACTGGTATTGATGTTGATATGTCCTTTAATGTCCGAAAACTCCGTCCGCAAGAATTAGTCCATTGAAACTTTGCTCCCTTCTGAGTCAACTTTGTCAAAGGTGTTGAAAGGGAAGAAGATCCCTCTACAAATCTCCTATAATAACCTGCCAAACTGAGGAAGCTACGAACCTCCTTCGGTGTTGCGGGTCTTGGCCAAGTCTTTACTGCCTCAATCTTTTGTGTATCCACCCGGATGCCTTCACCCGAAATGACATGCCCAAGGAAATCTATAGAGATCAATCAGAATTCACATTAAGAAAATTTTGCATACAACTTCCCTTCTTGTAAAACTTTGAGCACAGTATGCAGATGATCATCATGCTCAGCATCTGAACGAGAATACACCAATATATCGTCGATAAATACAATTACGAACTGATCTAAAAAAAGGTTTAAACACACGGTTCATCAAATCCATAAATACTACTGGGGCATTGGTCAAACCGAATTACATAACACAAAACTCAAAGTGCCCATATCTAGTCCTGAATGCTGTCTTCGGAATATCTTCATCCATAACCCTTACCTGATGGTACCCGGACCTCAAGTCTATTTTTGAAAAATACTTGGCACCTTGCAGTTGATCAAATAAATCATCAATCCTCGGGAGAGGGTACTTATTCTTGATCGTTTCCTTATTCAGTTGTCTATAATCAATACACATTTGTAAGTAACCATCTTGCTTCTTCACAAATAATAGAAGTGCTCCCCATGGTCATGTGCTAGGTCTAATAAAGCCTTCTTCAAGCATGCCCCTTAGTTGTTCCTTTAACTCTTTCAGCTCCGCGGGGGCCATTCTATAGGGAGAAATAGATATTGGATGAGTATCTGGTAGTAGGTCAATGGCAAACTCATTTTATCACTCTGGCGGAAGACCTGGAAGCTCATTGGGAAAAACATCGGGAAACTCATTAACCAAAGGGATGGTCTGAATGGTTGGTGATTCTACTTCCACATCCTGAACTCAAACAAAGTTCTAGATACAACCCTTTCTGATCATCTTCCTTGCCTTGAGATAAGAAATGTATCTTCCTCTCGGCGATGCCATATTACATTTCGACTCCAAAACAGGCTCCGCTGGAAATTGAAATCAGACTATCTTTGCTCTACATTCAACGTTGGCATGACAAGAAGCCAAACAATCCATACCAATTATAACATCAAATTCTACCATATCTAACTCGATTAAGTCTGCTACAGTAGATCGACCATTAAAAACTATTATATAACCCCTATATACTTGCTTAGGTATCACTAAGTCCCCAACAGGTGTAGACACCTCAAAAGGTTTAACCAATTCAAGTTTTATTCCAAACTTACTAGAAACCAAGGGAGTAATGTATGGTAAAGTGGAACCTAGGTCAATCAGTGCATATACATCATAGGAGGAGACTGATAATATACCTGTAACAACATCAGGTGATAACTCCTGGTCCTATCATCCTGCCAACGCATAAATGCGGTTTTGAGGGCTGCTCGAGCTAGATGCTCCTCCTCTGCCTCTAACACGAATCATTGGTGCTTGAGGACCTTTCAGAGGGGGCATATTGATGATGACGAACCAGCTACAGACCCCGATGGCTGAGCTATGCATGCATCGCCTATTGTCGCATCTCCTTTTTTCTACACCTGTAAGGGTATATAAGGGAGTTTTTCTAATTTAAGTGACAATCATACGAGAGTATTTGTTTGTTTAGAGTCGCCACTTAGGATAATTTATGGCATCCCAACTCACTCGTTCAAATCCTGAATTGAGGAAAGATTGACTCTATTTTACAGTCCATAGCACATAAATACAGGAGAAGGTGTTAGGCATTCCCAGGTTCTGTCGTTCTAGCACGGTCGCTCAACTATTATCATTGGCCTAATTATCTCATTTTAAAACACTTTTAAACCTATGTGCATTTTTTAACTTTAAAAACCTCTTTTATTTATATAAGAAATTATTTCAAGGTTATTTAAAACACATCGTAAGCCACTCTACATGAAATGCACCCATGAGTCACACTACGTTCTATTTAACCTTGTTGAAAATTAGAACTGGGTCACATGAAATATGCCCCTGAATTTTAGTGATAACTGTGATAATTATATAATTAACGTGCCTAAAGCAAACTACAAAGTTCCTTTTTTGATATCTAAGTTATAAGATTAGTGAGGGCCATAAGTGATTTAATGTGGATGGCACGCCTCAATCCATTCATTCTTTAAAAAATTCTACTTAACTAAGGCCATCTAAAGATGCTTGGATTTTATCAAAATTAAATTCTATCTAGAGTTACTCTAAACAAACCTATATGAAGGTATTATAACTAAAAATTAACGGTTTGGGGGCAAATTCTAGGCTTGTGATAAGCCCAGAAACAAATAGGGATCCTAAAAGGCGAACTGGGCTCAAGATGAGGCCTAGGACTGAAACGAAATCAGCAAAGGCATTTGGGCACACCTGGGCCAATTACAAAGCCCAGCTGCACGACATATTGTAATCACTTGAAGCAAAATTTATTACATGAACATCTTGAGATCTGGTAATTCATTAAACGAAAATTTATAGGGGAAGCGAATCAATTAAACTAAAATTGAAGGGCCCTAGCTATAGACTGGGTTGCCCGATTTGAGCCTATGTCAGGGGAGCTCAACAGGTCCCTCACCCTATTACAGCCCAAATTCTTGCAACTTTTAGCTAAATTGAAAGGCATATTGTGAGGCCAAATCCCATTACTACACTAATGATGCAACGTTTAGTATTATAACAGCCTGTTCGTAATCTATTTCATTATCAAAACATAATTTAATTCCTAACTTTAACCAAACATCAAGATGATTTCAAAACATATGGTTTACTAACATGGATTCATCATTTTCTAGTCCTAATCATCTAACCATGCATGTTTACAGAATCGTACAACTAAGGAATGTTGAAAATATTCAAGTGTCTAAGTCAGTTGGCAACCTTACAGCCATAGTTAAACAATATTAAAATTATAACAAGACACTGCACAAATGTGAAACTCAGAATATTCAATCTCCTAGCTCACTAAAGAAAAGTACAGTTACTAACACTCAATCATAATTAAAGAAATAACATCTACCATATTCCAGTTAAACATATTAAATGCTGAAGAAAAACAAAAGAACGAAAGTCAGAATAGTCCATTTCCACTTTAATCCATGTATTGCTTCAAACTTGCCATTTCCAGAGTTATAACCATACGTGGATACAGCCAAAGATAACAAAAATTCGGCAAGGTGATAATGAGACCAACAGAGCTTTAAACAATAGTAAACAACAACAACACCATCCACTTAATCCATGCTTTGAACACAGAAAAAATAGCAATGTGTGCAAGTTTTTTTCAAACCCAAGAAAGATGAAAACTAGCTGCAATGGAACAGAATTTGAGATTTTCTTTGTGTTTTTCTTTCTAATTTTTGAACCTCTATCAGTGTGTTTTTTTAGTGTTCTAGGTGCAGAGAATGATGCTGGAAATGTTTCAGTCGTTTGTGTGCTTCTGCTACCTAGCCTTTTTTTTTTCTATAGAGTGACCTAAAGTTATTCTTATAGGCCAACCTCAGGGCAACATTCTCCAGCTCTTTTCTTTTCTCAATTCCCTTTTACCCCCTTGTTTTTCTTAGTCATTTTACCCTTTTAACCCATTAAAATATCTGAACCCTTCATTCCTTAGCATGCAATCCATCTTACCCTTATCCTCTAGAACCTTCCAATAACAGAAAATATTCCCTCATCCCTCAAATACCCAAACCACTATTTGACACTCCTATATTCACATCCAAAATGAGCCACTCATGGGTCAAATTGACCCAAGACCCAAACCAAAACCATGGGCTTGTCCTGCCCAAGCAGGAACGAACCAACAGCCCAAAACACAGCCCTATGCATAATAAACTTAGTAGTAAAGCCTTAAGACTGACTGATTTTAATTAAACAAATGGAATTGAATTAATCCATGAAAGTTATAATTGACCCTGAACTAGAATGTGCTAGGATATTTTAACAATTAACCAATTTAAACAAAAACAAAATAAAAAATGCTTGTCAAATACTCTAACCTAACATGAAACCAGAGATTAACTGAACAAGAAAGAAAGAAAGGAAAAGGAAAGAATCAGAGGAGATGAAAACAGAATAAAACAAAGGTGAACTAACTGACCAAAGACGGAGAGCATGAATGACCAAGGGAAGCAAAGATGGAAGCCATGGCAGAACTCGAGATGCCTTGACGGATCTTGAGACTGACCCTAACGACCACTATAGTCAAGAATGATCTGTCAGGGTGAGCGAGCGACGATGAGCAGAAATCTTCAGAAAACCCCAATTCCGAAATTAGGTCAAAATCTACATTTAAGATTTGACGAATTCCAAAAGTTATTTGGGAAAATCACCAAGGGTTTTGAGTTTGGAGAGGTTTGGTGGTTATAGGGTGTAGGTTTGGGGTCGATTTGAGTTGCACCGCCAGCCGGTGAGTTGAGAGGATATTAGGGCAGCTAGGATTTTCTTTAGGTTTGGTTAAAGACAAATTTGTAGGGGGTGGGGGTTTTGAATGGGGTATTTGGGGCTATTAGGAAAATTAAATACAAATGAAGCCTCAGTTTCGGGATGTTGGATATTGAAATCCAACGACTGAGATGACGCAGACTCAAAACGGGGTCGTTTGGTTAAGAATGGAAGCCGGACCGGGTTGGGGGGAATGGGCTTGGCTGGAATGGGTAATGAAATGTGATTTAGGCCAGTTTTGGGAATGGATTTGGGTATTGAACTGGCCCAAATTCAAAACTAATCTCTTATACATTAATTCTTTTCTTATTTTCCTGTTCTTCTTTATTTTTTTTCTTTTCCTTTTTTTTAATACCAAAATTAAATTTCTAAATTAATCTAAAATATAAAATTAAGCTAATTGTCTGGTTATAAAAATTATAAAAATCACTAGTTCTAAATTAAAGAGTAAAATCAATAACCTAAAGATTTAAAGTTAAAAAATATAAAAATGAGCTATTTTTGTAATTTTCAATTTTTATAAAATAACTAATTAATGATTAATCTTAAAAAATAAAAATAAAGCCTAAATGCAATGCATGGTTTTTTTGTATTTTTTATGATTTAAATAAAATTTAAACATGCACAGAAATGCAAACAATTAGCACAAATTTTCACAAAATCCTATAAAATTCCAAAAAAATGGAAAAAATAGTTTTCTTATATTTTCTGGGGGTAATTCTTATAGGGCAAAAATCATGTGCTCACAACTGCCCTCTTTATTTGGAAATACAAAGAGTTTTTGTGCAGTGAGCGGATACGAGCGATTTTCGCTCGATTGAATACTCTGTGAGAAGCGCTTTTGAAAGGTTTGACCGTATCTTGCTTTCGAGGTTACCTACATATCTTTGGCTATAAAGAAATTAGGTTAGTGTATTTCAGGAAATTTTGGTAGCTTTTACTACGGGGAAGCTATGATTTTACTGTTACTTCTACTGCTGCTGCTACTGCTTGCAGAACTCCTTATTACACCAAGACAAAATAAAAGAAGATAGACTAAACTATGATCTATAAATTACAAGAATCTTATCTACACATCTTCAAACTTGATCATGCAGTTTTTGCTGCTCTGTTGACTTGTACTCTCCAGGTGAGCTTCCTTTGGTGCTGACTTGAATAGCATTCTGAAATGAATTCCCTTGTTTTCCAGGCGAGCACGTGATTGCCAACACTTGAACTGTATTCCCTTGTTCTACAGGAGGACGCCTAATTATCAAAACATAAATTGCATTCCCTTTGTTACTTTAAACTGTTTTCCTTTGAAACCTGTGATGTCTTCTTTTGAAACTTGCACTGCTTTACTTATTCTCCAGGTGAGTGCCTGATTGCCAAACCTTGAACTGTATTCCCTTGCTCTCTAGGTGGGCCCCTAATTGCTAGAATTTTAATTTTATTCCCTTGCTCTCCAGGTGGGCGCCTGATTGCCAAAATTTTAACCATCTTCCCTCGAAACCCGGACTGCCTTCCCTTGTTCTCCAGGCGAGCTCCTGACTGCTGAACTTGAACTATTTTTCCTTCGAAACTTGAGTTGCTCTACCTTGTTCTTTTAGGTGGGTGTCTGATTCCTAACACTTGCACTGCTTTTCCTCGAAACTTGAAGTGTTTTCCTTTGTTCTCCAGGTGAGTGCCTGATTGTCGATAACTGCATTGTTTTTCCTTGAAACTTGAACTGCTTTCCCTTGTTCTCCAGGAGGGTGCCCGATTGCCGATAATTGCACTATTTTTCCTTCAAACTTAAGATCATTTCTCTTGTTCTATAGGTGGGAGCCTGATTGCCAAAACTGGAACTGTATTCCCATGTTCTCCGAGTGGGCGCCTGATTGCCAAAACTTTTAATTGTATTCCCTTATTCTCTAGGTGGGCGCCTGATTGCCAAAATTTGAACTGTATTCCCTTGTTTTTTCCAGGTGGGCGCCTGATTGCCAAAACTTTAACTGCACTCCCTTATTCTTCAGGTGGGCGCCTGATTGCCAAAACTTTTAATTGTATTCCCTTGTTCTCCAAGTGGGCGCCTGATTGCTAAAATTTAAACTGTATTCCCTTGCTCTTCAGGTGGGCGCCTGATTGCCAAAATATTTAACTGTATTCCTTTGTTCTCTAGGTGAGCGTCTGATTACAACAAAACAGACAAAAACAAAATAAACTTTTCTGCCCCAATTTGGTAGTTGATGACATCTGTAAGTGTTAATTGAATCATGTTACCTCATATCTCTAAGAATTTAAAAGCTAGGCTCTATTATCTAGGAGGGTCCTAAAAATAAAAATCAAATATTATCTTAAGAGTGAAAAATTCAGAGCTAAATCTAACTTCCTAAAAGTGAAACTTATGCTAAATCTCATTATCTAATGGAGGTCTCAAAACTAGGTCCCATTATTCAGGAGGGTGCTGAAAATTTCTAATTGTATCTCGTCCTAAGAATGAAAACTTCAAAACCAAATTATATTTCCTCAAAGTAAAGAATATGCTAGAACCTGTTGCTCATGAATGTATTGAATTATAACTAGGTCTCATTGGCCAGGAGGGTCCTTAGAACTTCAAATTAAATCCCATTATCCAGGCGGGTCCTGAGAATTTACAGTCAAACCTGTCTGGTATATGCTTTCTTTACGGAGGGTTCCTTCTGAACAAACGAGATTTCCTGCCCTTGTTTCAATCAAAGAAAACATTATTAGTTTGAAAAATATGGTGGTTAGTTTGTGGCATTCCTGCTGAAGTTGACCTTTCCATTGTTGTGCTTTGTTTTGATTGGATGCTTGAACTGTAGAAATGTTTGACTTCCTGACTGAATCTCAACCACAGAACCCTGAATGACCCAAGTGCTCCACACCCAACTCGTTGTTTTACATTTCTGTCCTTCATGCCTGAACCTCTGTATCTCCTACAAGATTACCAAACCATCCAACCAATGAAGCTTTTACTAACACCTTATTTCCCACTTTGCATCATGCCATCTCTGGTATGTTTTGGCCGTACTTTGATTTGTACAACTTGGAAGGTGGTAGTAAGCTTTGAAATCATTTTTCAATTACTTAAACAAGGCTGATATTGGAAAAACCTTAGAGAAATAAACCCAAAAGAAATGAAATGCAATGACTTTGAGAGTTAGGAATAAAGAAAAAAATCCAAAACTGGATGACTGTTTTAGGGAGAAAAGAAAAAAAGACTTATCTGAGTGGGCTAGCTGGCACAAATGATCATGACATGCATTTCAGATTAACCAGCCCAGCCAATTCAACCAATCACCTTTCAGTTGCCATACTTTATGCCTCGGTATTTCCATAACCTAATCTCTTCACAAAATCACTGACCTTGTTCGGCTTGCGGTGTGCTGAAGGGTTTTCACCAACAAACCTCTCTCATTTTATTCATTCTCTCAACTTACCGTTGCCTTATGGTGATCATGAAGATTTTTACCAATAAGACTCTCATTTTGACTTCTCTCATCTTTGCATCGCCCTAGGGTGCCCGTGAGGGTTTTTACTAATTGGACTCTCTCATTTATTCATTTTCCTTTGTGCAGCACAGAGTGTTGCCCCTGGTGCGAATCATACCTCTGTCTCGCTTGACTTGGCACTCTCAAATATTGGTCGGAAGGTCTTTCTTTGGACCGTAATGTGGGCTTTTTGGATGGGGTTAAAATTAAAGGATAAAGGCTCAACACAAATTGAGTGGGTTCACAATTAGAACTTTTGGAATCAGATCTTTTACATAACCACAACTTCTACCCCAGTTTCTTTGCTTGGGGACTTTTGAATTTTTATTTGGATGGGACCGAACTGTAAGGCTGCCTACGTATCCTTAAAAGGAATCAGGTCGAACGTAGTTTATGTCATAGGAATTGCTTTGTTGTTGTTACTCTTCTCTTTTCTTTTTTTTCTTTTTTCTATTTTCTTTGTTTTTTCATCTCTTCTTTTTCTTTTCATTGTTTTCTTATCTCTTCTTTTCCTTTTCATTGTTTTCTTTCTCTTTTTCTCTTATCTTTTCCTCTTTTCCTTCTTCATTTACCTTTTGTGTCTGTGTTTCTGAACTTTGCTACGGATTCTAAAAGAGAGGTATGAAATAAAATAAAGAAGGCTCAAAGGGATAATGAAGGATAAAGTGTTTAGATAGCAGAATAAAATGCCTTCGTCATTCCAATCTTCAAACATGCCAAGTACAAACAAACACAATTTAAACCAAAGAAATCATACATAATATATTTTGACTACATCAGAATTGATAGATATATCTACACATTTGCCTTCTATATATGTTAAATACAAAGCACCATTGGATAACACCATCGTTATGATGAACGACCCCTACCAATTTGGGGCGAACTTGCCTTTTGCTTCAGCCTGATGTGGAAGGATGCGTTCCAATACCTACTGACCAACATCAAATTTCCAGGGACGCACCTTCTTGTTGTATGATCTTCCCATTCTTTTTTAATACAACTGGCCATGACACACTACTGCCAGTCTTTTCTCGTCAATCAGACTTAATTGCTCCAAATGGGTTTTGACCAACTCATCATCATCAATTTCGGCTTCAGCAACAATCCGAAGAGATGAAATTTCAACTCCGCAGGTATCACAGCTTCAGTACCATATACCAACAAATAAGGGGTTGCACCTACTGAAGTGCGAACAGTAGTGCGATAACCCAGCAACGCAAAAGGCAACTATTCATGCCATTGCCTGGAACCTTGCACCATTTTCCGAAGTATCTTCTTTATGTAGTTGTTGGCCATCTCGACAGCTCCACTTGGCTTGGGGCGATACATAGTGGAATTTCAATGCGTAATCTTGAACTATTGGCATAATTTTTTCATCAAATGACTATTAAGATTAGCACCATTGTTTATGATGATTACCTTTAGGATTCCGAACTGACAAATGATATTTGAATGAACAAAGTCGACCAGTGCCTTCTTGGTCACAGATTTGAAAGTTTTAGCTTCAACCCATTTAGTGAAATAGTCAATGGCCACCAGAATGAACATGTGCCCGTTTGATGCCGAGTGCTCAATTAGTATAATGACATCCATGCCCCAAGCAATAAAGGGCCATTGTGCGGACATTGTGTGCAACTCAAATGGTGGGGAATGAATCAAGTCTCCGTGTACCTGGCATTGATGACACTTACACACAAAGCTGATGCAATCTCATTCCATGGTGAGACAATAATACCCTACTCAAAGAAACTTCTTTGTTAGAACATACCCGTTCATATGCAGCCTGTAAACTCCAGAATGTACCTCGGTCATGATAGTTGTGGCTTGCTTAGCATCGATGTACCTCAACAACCCAAGATGTGCAGTTCTTTTGTGCAAATTCCCTCCGCTCAAGAAAAATCCACTAGCCAAATGTTAAATTGTTCTCCTTTGATCACCTGTGGCTTATATCGGATATACCCTCATTCTGATGTTCTCCCTGATGTCATGGAACCACGGTTCACCATCAGGTTCTTCCTCAACCACATTACAATAGGCATGCTGATCATGAACTTGAATATGCAGAGGGTCAGCGTAAACTTTGTCCGGGTGGTGCAACATTAACGCCAAGGTAGAAAAAGCATCGGCAACCTTATTTGGATCCTTGGAATATGTCTCAACTCTATTGACCAAAACCGTTGACAACGATCATACAAACATTGTCGAAATGGTATGAGCTTTAAGTCCCGTGTCTCCCATTCTCCTTGAATCTGGTGTACCAAAAGGTCCAAGTCTCCCAAAACCAAAACTTCCTGGACTCCCATGTCTACAGCTAACCTCAAACCCAAAATACATGCCTCGTACTCAGCCATGTTATTGGTATAATAGAAATGAAGCTGAGCCGTAACAGGGTAGTGATGTCCTATTTCAGAAATAAGCACGACCCCTATTCCGACACCTTTCATATTAGCAGCCCCATCAAAGAAAATTTTCCAAGCTAGTTTTTCAACCTGCTCCACCTTATCAATATGCATCACCTCTTCATCGGGAAAATAAGTTCCCAACGGTTCATATTTTTCATCGATTGGGTTCTCGGCCAAATGATCGGCCAATGCTTGGGCTTTCATCGTGGTCCAAGTTACATAGATGATGTCAAACTTTGTGAGCAAAATCTACCACTTTACGAGCCTTCCTATGGGCATAGGCTTCTGAAAGATATACTTTAGGGGATCCAGGCGAGAAATAAGGTAAGTAGTGTATGACGACAGACAATGCTTCAGCTTTTATGCCATCCAAGTCAGGGCACAACATGTCCTTCAAGGGGAATGTACTTAACCTCATAGGATGTGAACTTCTTGCTGAGATAATAGATGGCTTGCTCCTTCTTGCCAATAATGTCATGTTGACCTAATACACAGCGAAGCGAATTATCCAAGACTGTCAAATAAAGAATTAAAGGCCTCTCGGGATCTGGTGGGACCAATACAGATTGGTTTGACAAATATCCCTTAATCTTACTGAATGCCTCCTAACACTGATAAGTCCATTTAACCGCAACATCCTACTTCAGCAACTTAAAGATGGGTTCACAAGTTGTCGTGAGTTGAGCAATAAACCTACCGATGTAGTTTAAACACCCGAGCAAACTCAACACCTCAGTCTTGTTCCTTGGAGGTGGCAATTCTTGGATAGCTTTGATCATGATGGGTATAAATCAATGCCTCAACGGATGACTAAGAATCCCAACAGTGTTCTAGATGGATCACCAAATGCGCACTTGGTAGGCTTAAGCTTAAGATTGTACCTACGAAGCTTTGGAAAAACTTCCTCAACCCTCCGACATGGTCAGCCCGTTGCTTTGACTTCATGATCACATCGTCCACATAAACCTCAATTTACTTGTGTATCATGTCATGGAACACAGTAGTCATTGCCCTCATATAAGTTGCCCCAGCGTTCATCAAACCAAATGGTATTACTTGGTAGCAATAAGTCCCATATGGAATGATAAATGCTATCTTTTCTGCATCCTCCTCATCCATCAAAATCTGGTGGTATCCCACATAACAATCCACAAAAGAACTGATCTTATGTTTAGCACATTTGTCAATCAGAATATGGATATTTGGCAATAGAAAATTATCCTTTGGACTTGCTTTGTTGAGATCGCGATAATCAACGCACACACTAGTCTTGCCGTCCTTCTTTGGCACTGGCACAATATTAGCTAACCAAGTGGGATATCGCATGACCCGAATGACCTTTGCGTTTAACTTTTTTATGATTTCGTCCTTAATCTTCACACTCATATCAGTTTTAAACTTTCTCAACTTCTGCTTGATAGGAAGGAATGTCGGGTCAGTGGGTAATTTGTGAACCACCAAGTCGGTACTCAGACCCGGCATGTCGTCATATGACGATGCAAAAATATTTTTATATTCAAATAGTGCTTTGATTATTTCTTCCCTAATTTGTGGCTCCAAGTGCATTACTTATCTTGGTTTCCCTGATATTATCTGGATCCCCTAAATTGATTGCCTCAGTTTCATTCAAATTAGGCTTGGGTTTCTCTTCAAAGAGACAGATCTTTACTAATTTCTTCAAATGCTTCATCTTTATCATATTCTATTTTTTGGATTATTATTTCAGAGTTGGATTGGCTTTTAAGACTAAGCTAAAGATTCCTCATACATGTCATGTCAGTGAAACCAGCATAAAACTAACTATACAAAGAAAGAAAAGAAAGTGAGAACTATCAGGAGTAATGGAAAAGGAAAATTGCATTTCATTAAAATTAAAGGATAGAAGCGGTTGTACATCAAAACAGACGGAAATTAAAAATCTAAATTACAACCCTGGAATACTCCAGATAAACTGAAAGAAAAACAAAGCAAACTAGAAAAACTCTTTTCGAGTCGGGAGAGGAGTGGCATCCTAATTTTTAATCTTCACTTTCGGCCCAACAAACTACACATCTGCTTTGCTAGAACCTTCTCCAGCTTCTACCATGTTTACATCATCAAAAAACCTTTGGAACCTTTCAATCAACCTTTCATCAATGTCAACCACAGAACTTGGAACTGTTGTCAATAGGCGTTTCCTGGCACCGGGCTTGACAAAAGACCTGGAGAGACGTGGGATAGGCTTCAAAAGTGCCCACGCCTTCTGTTTCAACCTTTTAGCCTTTTTCACATCTGCCGCTATAGGTTTGAATCCAAGACTGAGTGTACCCAAATTTTCAGGGAGGGACACCGGCTATATGATACCTTGCGGGGATGCAGCCAGACCTTTACCTGGCACAAAACCATTTTCAGCATTTCAGAGGCCACAATGACAGATGTAGAGGCTATCTTTGGAGTTGGAACACTTTTCCCTTATGGAACCTTCTCGACCGGCACTATTTCAAAAACTTGGTAGACCTAAGGCCCTTTGTCATCTTCAGCCTCAATAAATGGGATGGAGGAATCACTGCGAGCACATAAATTCTTCTCGCCATGCACAATGATCTCCTGTTCATCCCACTCGAACTTGACCATCTGGTGCAAAGTGGACGGGACTACTTTGGCAGCATATATCCAAGGCCGACTTAGCAGCAAGTTGTAAGAGACGGCTACGTCCAATTCCTGGAACTCCATGGTGAATTCCACCGGTCCTATTGTTAATTCAAGCACTATATCACCAACCAAGTCTTTCCCTCCACCGTCACAACCTCGGATACATATGTTGTTCTTCTAAATCCTCCCATCATCAACTTTAACTTGTTCAGAGTAGAGAGAGGACAGATGTTTGCACTAGAAGCATTGTCAACTAACACCTTGGTGACCATAGAATCTTCACATTTTGCTATAAGATGGAGAGCTTTGTTATGTTCAGTACCTTCCATAGGCAACTCGTCATCAGAGAAGGTGACTCTGTTCACCTCAAATATTTTGTTGGTGATCTTCTCCAGATGGTTCACTAAAATTTTGTTGGGGACATGAGCTTCGTTCAGAATTTTCATCAGGGTCCGACGATACTTATCGGAATGGATCAACAATGATAGCAAGGAAATCTGAGCGGGCGTCTTTCTCAGCTGCTCCACGATGGAGTAATATTGTACCTTTATTTTTCTCAAAAACGCCTCTACTTCTTCTTCAGTGACTGCTTTCTTTACTAAAACTGGGTTATCTCTGGATGTTTTAGCTTTCCTCAACTCTTCTGTGGTAAAGCATCTCCCCGAACGAGTTATTCCCTGGGCCTCATTGACTTCTTCTTTCACTTCCTTTCCCTTATAGGTCACTATCACTCGTTTGTAGCTCTATGCGATAGCGTTGATGTTGACTATCAACAACTAGGTTACAGACTTGATGATGACAGGGTCCGTACGGGCACCCTCCACAATTATGATAGGCTTATTTTCTAACCCTGGCACGACCACTTTTGACTTATCTTGCTTTGCTACAACATCATTTGGGGATCTTTTCTTAACTACCATAGATGGCTCACCGTTTTTCATGTTCAACTTATTCATTGATCCTTCAACCATTGGTTTTTTGACTGCCTTGACCTTTCTGGACCGAATCATCATGACGAACTGTGAAGGATTCTTGGGCTCCCCCCCCCCCCCCCCC
>MU789431.1:95141-106228 GCA_026770625.1 Nicotiana glauca
CCCCCTCGTGTACTATCTCGGTCACCTTTGTTTCCTCATGGGTTGGCAATGGATTCTGATTGATGTTGGGTGCTTCTAGAGTTTGGACTTCAATTCGATTTGTGTTGATGAGCTCCAGAACAATATGCACAGCTCAAGGAGTAATCAAAGTTCTTTGGAGGAGGGTTTGGCAATTTAGACTCAATTGGCATCAACATATCCAACTTCCTCAATATTTGGAATAATTAGGTATAAGACTTCCCCAATGGGCTAAAAGTTTTCTTCCACTGCAACCTTTCATTTTTGAATGCTGGATTAGGTCAAAAACCTGGATTGGTAGGGTTTTGGTAGGCTCGTGGGGGTGGGTAAGCATTTTGTGGAGCCGGTAGGTGTTTTGTGGGGCTGAGAGACGCCATTGTAAGTAGGAAGGAGTTTGAGTATTTGAATGGGCGTGGTGGATAGAAATCTGAGGTTTTGGTGATGGGAAGTAATGCTTGGGTGGATTGTATAAGGTTTGGGTGTAGGTTCGTTGATGAGGTCGAGGCTGGTTATAACGGTGTTACAGGCCCCTTGGTCTAAACCACGATCCTGAATAGACTGTTGCTACATCCTCCTTCTTCTTCTTTCCGATCACTCCCCCGGTACCATTTTGGATGGCTTGGGTAGTTGCTTTGATGGCCGAGTAACTCATGATTTTGTTTTATTTAAGACCTTTTTTCCACCATGCAACCCATCTTGACAACCTCGTTGAACTACTTGCCTATGGCCGATATCAAATATCCAAAGTAAGTAGGCTCCAAAGCCTGCATAAAGTATTCCACCATTTCGTCCTTCTCCATTAGAGGGTTTACCCTTGCTTCTTGTTCTCTCCAGCGAAAACCATATTCCCTGAAGCTTTCACTAGGCTTCTTCTCAATCTTAGTTAAAGACAATCAATCCAGAACAATCTCGATGTTGTACTAGAAATAATGAACAAAATCTTGGGCCAAATCATCCCAAGTATACCATCTATTGTGATCTTGACGAGTGTACCACTCCAGTGCTGTGCCACTATGACGTTGGCTAAAGTATGCCATTAACAGCTCATCTTTTCTGCCTGCCCCTCTCATCTTGCTATAGAATCCCCTCAGGTGGGCAACCGGGTCTCCATGCCCGTCATTTAGGTCGAATTTAGGCATATTGAATCCCACAGGCAACTGAACATCAGAAAATAGATACAAAACTTTGTAGGCTACGATCACCTAGCATCCCAATCCCTGTATGTTTCTAAATAATTGTTGCAGGATTCTTACCTTCCTGAACATCTCCTCCTACTCTGGGTTTTTAGGTGGTTTCTCAGTCTCAACTGGGAGGTCGAAATGAGAAGTGTAAGAGCAATGGTCTGGGGCCTTGAAAGTAGGCTCCGGGGGGTAGTATTGGTTTTCTTGTATCTGGAATAAGAGCTCGCTGGAGGATCGATGGAGTGTAGCGGGTGGGGCTGCTACAAAAATAGGGGTGGCTGGTGGAGGGGGTATGTTATTGGTTTAGCTGGGGGTGCTTGTGTGGTTTGGGAAGTGGTGCCTTGGTAGTGGTGGAAATGGGGGAAGCATGGAGATGAATCAGCAGTGGAAGGTTCTTGGGATTGAGCCAGTGGCGGGATGAAAGCAGGGTTGGCGGGGTATGATGGTGGTGGATGCCCCTTTATCCATGCATGGTACATCTCTGCCATTTGGTGTTTCAACTTATGTAACTCCTCTTTCAGATTAACATCAGACTCTTCCCCCTCCCTTGAGGGATCAATAACATTTGCATCTGGTTCTTGGCCAGCCATGATCAACTTGTCTTTGGACATGGTGTTGTACGGGTGAGTTGCCAGAATGCCAAACAAACTAACCACCTGCCTGGAATTGATGACAACAAGCAAACTTGTTAGCGATTAAGAGCTTAGCAGATAGGCAACCGCACGTTGGGGATTCAATGCACCAAAGTAGTTAACCATTTCTATTATGCATTTGAACGGCTGCTTGCATCATCCCGACTTTCACTAATTTTCATTTAGCAATTTCTTGCTCTCTTTTTTCATTCCTGCTTTTCTTTGCTTTATTCTTGTTTTTATTCTTTTTTTCTTTTGTTATGCCATTATTTCTTTCCCACAGTTTTTCTTTGTTTATCTTTTTTTTTTCTTTTCATTTCATGGTTATGATCAAATCCTATAGGAATTGCTCATGTATCATGAAGTCGCATGAATCAGAGCAAGTGTAATTCTGGGGATAGTGTAAAATAAAAGAAAGAGACATTTTTTTTGTTTTTAATTTTTCATAAAATAAAAGAAAAAACATCCTGATTACAACGACTTCCCCTATAGAGTTAAATATAAAACTAGCAGAATCGACAAGTGGACTAACAGACTCCGAAAGAAAGATGAAAATACAGACTCAAAAATGGACTAATAGACTCCAAAGAAACCAAAAATACAGACTCAAATAAAAATCATGAATACATAAGTGCCTCAATTACTGCTCCTGGGGCCCGCGGGACATCAGTCGGTCTCGCCGTGGGCCTATGCACCATATCTTCTTGAAGGCGAAATAGGTCATCCGTGATCTGTCGGAAAAAAATTATAATGGAAGTGAAGAACATGGACCTGGTCATGTCCTCACACTCATTGCACTTCATCATAATGTAGTCTGCAATGCTCCTAACCCTTTCTCTGATAATACCCTTCTCTTGAAGAAACCGTCCAATCTGCTGAGATCTGGCCCCCAAAACTTGTTCAGTTGTATGACTTTGTTCTTGAAGCTACTGTAGGTCTTTTTCTAGTTGAAACATTAGTGCATAGCAGTGTTCTCTTTCTGCTTTGAAGCTCTTTGTTTGTTTGGCCATTTCGTTATCGAGGGTAGTTAGTTTTTTCTTCTAGTTGGTGGCTTCTCCCTCATATTTCCTTTTTAGTTATTCGGACAAACTCTGCTAGTCCATCTGCGTTCTTCGCTAACTGTGTCTGAGCTCTTGCCAGATTACCCTCAAATTTTTCCAAATAATCCTCGCATTCAGCTATTTTCTTCCTAAGACCATTTATGGTTCTTTCATCCTTTAGGCTCCTTTCCTAATTCTCAACAGCTATCTTCATTTTTTGGATTTGGGATCGAAGGGCCTTATTGTTTTGGGCCAATTTCTTCTTCTCCCCTTTATCAGCAACGGCCTGTACACTTTTGTCAAATTTAAGATCTCGGATTTGCCCCTCCAATTTGCTTATTGTAGCTCTGTAGCTTACCTCTTTTTCCAACCAATCACATTGCTTATGTGCCCCATCAGTGAATTGTTGGATAAGGGGCCTTTTGGCGGGCCGTTCGGGCTCTTGATGGAGTTTAGACCTTTTACCATACCAAGTTGTATAACTAGGCTCTAACTCGCCTTTGGACTGATCCTGTACCTGAGTCTTTGGCTCTAGGAACCTACATTGATGCCAAATTCGATGCACCTTTTCTTCCGGGAAAGCAGCTTTTGGTCCTAGTTTGATGACTTGCCAACTCAAATCCTCAACATGCGGGATAGTCTGGTACCTGCCTAGCTGGCATAGAACCCTGTGTGGGGCATAAGTTTGAATGCTCCGGAGACCCACCAATAGAAGAAAACATACTTCGGCCGACATGTAAATGACTTCACTGACCGAGAGCCACCCGAATTTCCACTCAATTTTGCTTACAGTCAGGGAGCTCAAATGTGTGAACCATGCTTTTGTACCTTCTGGAAACTCATGGCCCTCCACCCGGTTTTCATATTATTCAATGCATTTTGGACAGGTTATACCGCAGTTCATGTACCCCGGACGGTGGCAGAGGTGTTCCTCCATCTAGAGTTGTAAAAGCAAATTGCACCCTTCAAAAAACATTCCTCCTTCTCGGCAAATAGTTAGGGCTTGGTAAATCTCCGCTAAGATCATCGGTACAATGGTGCCATTAGCCTTTTTAGTCATGAAGTCGGCTATTCCCACAAGCCCCAACACTATGTTTCCATCCTTTCTTGGGCAAATTATGATGCCCAGGAATGCCACTATAAAAGCCAGTCCTCGCTGGGCTTCCAATTTATCTTTGTTCCCCGAATGAGTTAGACCGGTATCTGGGATTTCAAAACCATGAGGATCACCATAATGTCGGTACAAGAATGTGCAGAATCTCTTAGCCAAATTTTTGTCTCTAAATTCCTGACTGATGCTTAAAAGATCCAGAAACGTATGAGGAGTCACTGCTCTAGGTTCCACTGATTATTGATTTCTGACATCCCAACTAAAACCAGCGTAGCCCGCCATTTCCTCAAGTGTAGGGGTTAGCTCAAAATCGGCAAAATGGAATACATTATGCGTTGGATCCCAAAAGGGTATCAAAGCCTCAATTATATCTATCCTAGTCTTAATCTTCTGAATACCAACAAGACCGCCTAAAGCTTTTATCACAGTATCTCTGCTGACTTCTCCTAAATCACTCCACCACATGTGGAGTTCTAACGGTATTTCCTCAAGGACTGTGAAAGGTTCATTTTCAATCATGCTCATCCTGCACATTTAATTATAGTGATTGGTCAAAGGATCATGATTTTATTTTGACTCAAGAGAAGATTACCAATTTTGAAAGATGCAATTTAAAAAAGACTTTTGTGAATAAAGCCCTTCAGCACATCAGGAAAGAAGATTTTAGGGTTGTTCTTGCTAATTAATCAAAAATATTTGAAAGAGGACCTTAGGTGGCTATTCTTGCAAAAATAGCCTTCTGATGCCTTTTGGGGGCATTTTGGCTATTTTGGACAAGAATGGCACTACCTAATTTATTTACAACAAAATAATGACACTTCATATATTTTTTGATTATTTTTGCAAAAATGGAGTTGGACCCGATGAGGGTTGCCTACTTATCCCATATCCGGTAAGAATCAAACTTGCGTAGTTCGGCCAATTTTGACGCAACAGAAAACATAAACATTTGAAATAGCCATTTGAAATATTTTGGACACGAGGTTTTTCACAGGCAGGTAATTTCCTCTCTCTCACATCGATTTGGTTTTTCTCAAATTTCCTCCCATATTCTAGAAGCCAGTTAACATGCAATCCGAGTCAAACAAATGTGCAAGCAGCCAGCAAAAATGCATCAGGATGGTCCTTTGATTACGAGTACACCTATCTTGAACGGACCCAACCCCTGTGTTGAGTCCCTAAAGTAAAATGCATGTGATGCAAACAAGAGTTCCTACTAGGGATTCGGCATGAGGCTATGTTATACTAGGTTTGAAAACCTGGGTTTATTTGTTCTAGACCTGGCTTACCCGAGCGGACAGCTCGAGCCTGGGGGGCAGCATACCGGGATTACACAAGCTTCATCGGCTTTGCAACTTGTTCGAACCTCATTATAAAATTGGAATATGACTCTAACAGAAGAGAAGCTACACGAAATGCACCCATCCCAGATGATTTAGAAGACTCAAAGAGAGGACGATTTCGTAACAATTTATGTACAGTTCAGCAATATCAAAGCAGTAAAAAATGACACTTAGCACATTAGGCCCAAATAGGTAAATAAAACCAGATAATAAATAAGACAAGTATAATAATTATTCTAAGCTTGAATTCTTGATCCCTATACCAGAGATTTTGGGTTCGTTCCCCAGCGGAGTCGCCAGAGCTATCACACCTCCTTTTTCCTACAACCGTAAGGGTATAAAGGAGTTTTTCCAATTTAAGTGACGAATTAAAACGATATTATTTTTTTTGTTCAGAGTCGCCACTTGGGATAATTTATGGTCTCCCAATTCACCGATATAAATCCCGAAACCAGGAAAGATTGACTCTATTTTATAGTCTGTGAACACAGAAATCCAGGTAAGGAATTCTGTTAACCCGGGAGAAGGTGTTAGGCATTCCCAGGTTCTGTGGTTCTAGCATGGTCGCTCAACTATTATAATTAGCCTAATTCTCTGATTTTAAAATACTTTTAAACCTATGTGCATTCTTCAACTTTAAAAAATCGCTTTTATTTACTTAAGGAATTATTTCATGGTTATTTAAAATACATCGTAAGCCACACTATATGAAATGCACCCGTGAGTCACGACACGTTCTATTTAACCTTGTTAGAAATTAGAACCGGGTCACATGAAATATACCCAGATTTTAGTAATAGCCATGATAATTATATAAATAAAGCGCCTAAAGCAAACTACGAAAATTATTATTTGATATCTAAGTTATAAGATTAGTGAGGGCCATAAGTGATTTAATGTGGATGGCACACCTCAATCCATTCTTTCTTTAAGAAATTGTGCTTAACTAAGGCCATCTAAAGATGCTTGGATTTTATCTAAATTAAATTCTATCTAGAGTTAATCTAAACAAACCTGCACGGAGGTATTATATTTAAAAATTAATGGTTTGGGGGGAATTCCAGGCTTGCTATAAGCCCAGAAACAACCAGGGATCCTAAAAGAGGAACTGGGCTCAAGATAAGGCCCAAGACTGAAACGAAATCAGCAAAGGCATTTGGGCACACCTGGGCCAATTACAAAGCCCAGCTGCACGACTTATTGTAATCACTTGAAGAAAAACTTATTACATGAACATCTTGAGATCTGGTAATGCATTAAACGAAAATTTATAAGGGAAGCGAAACAACTAAACTAAAATTGAAGGGCCCTAGCTTGAGACTGGGCTGCCCGATTTAGGCCTATGTCAGGCCTCATTCAGAGCTCAACAAGTCCCTCACCCTATTACATCCAAAATACTTGCAACCTCTAGCTAAATTGAAAAGCATATTCTGAGGCCAAATCACATTACTACACTAATGATGCAACGTTTAGTATTATAACAGCCTGCCCATAATCTATTTCATTATCAAAACATAATAGAATTCCTAACTTTAACCAAACATCAACATAATTTCAAAACATATGGTTTACTAACATGGATTCATCCTTGTCTAGTCCTAAACATCTAACCATGCATGTTTACAGAATCGTACAACCAAGGCATGTTGAAAATGTTCAGGTGTCTAAGTGAGTTGGCAACCTTACAACCATCATTAAACAATCTTAAAATTACAACCAGACACTACACAAATGTGAAACATAGAATATTCAATCTCCTAGCTCACTAAAGAAAAGTACAGATACTAACACTCAATAATAATTAAAGAAATAACAGCTATCATAATCCAGGAAAACATATTAAATGCTGAAGAAAAACAAAAGAATGAAAGTCAGAAAAGTCCATTTCCACTTTAATCCATGTATTGCTTCAAACTTGCCATTTCCAGAGTAATGACCATACTTGGATACAGCCAAAGATAACAAAAATTTCAGCAAGGTGACAATGAGACCAACAGAGCTTTAAACAGCAGTAAACAATAGCAACAACATCAACTTAATCCATGCTTTGAACCTAGAAAAAAAAAAAGCAATGTGTGCAAGTTTTTTTTTAAAACCCAAGAAAGATGAAAACCAGCTGCAATGGAACAGTATTTGAGATTTTCTTTGTGTTTTTCTTTCTAATTTTTGAACCTTTATCAGCGTTTGTTTTTTTAGTGTTCTAGGTGCAGAGAATGATACTGGAAATGTTTTAGCCATTTGTGTGCTTCTGCTACCTAGCCTTTTTTTTTTCTATAGAGTGACCTAAAGTTCTTCTTACAGGCCAACCTTAGGGCAGAATTCTCCAGCTCTCTTCTTATCTCAATTCCCTTTTACCCCTTATGTTTCTTAGTCATTTTACGCTTTTAACCCCTTAAAATATCTGAACCCTTAATTCCTTAGCATGCAAGCGACCTTACCCTTATCCTCTAGAAGCTTTCCATGACAAAAAATATTTACCCATTCCTCAAATACCCAACCACCGTTTGACACTCCTATATTTACATCCAAAACGAGTCATTCCTGGGTCAAATTGACCCAAGACCCAAACCTAAACCATGATCTTGTCCTGCCCAAGCAGGAACGAACTAACAGCCCAAAAGAAAGCCCTAGGCATTATAATCTTAGTAGTAAAACCTTAAGACTGACTAATTTTAATTAAACAAACGGAATTGAATGAATCCATGAAAGTTATAATTGACCCTGAACTAGAATGTGCTAGGGTATTTTAACAATTAACCAATTTAAACAAAAACAAAATCAAAAATGCCTGTCAAATACTCTAACCTAACAGCAAGTAGAGATTAACTGAACAAGAAAGAAAGAAAGGAAAAGGAAAGAATCAGATGAGACGAAAACAGGATAAAACAAAGGTGAAACAATTGACCAAAGCCAAAGAGCATAAATGACTAAGGGAAGCAAAGATAGAAGCCATGGCCGAACTCGAGATTCCTTGGCGGATCTTGAAACTGACCGTAATGACCACTCTAGTCAAGAATGATCTGTCAGGGTGAGTGTCGAGCCACGACGAGCAGAAATCTTTAGAAAACCCCAATTCCAAAATTAGGTCAAACTCTAGATTCAATATTTGACGAATTCTAAAAGTTGTTTGCAAAAATCGCCTAGGGTTTTGAGTTTGGGGAGGCTTGTTGGTTATAGGGTGTAAGCTTTGGGTCGATCGAAGTTGCGCCGCCGGCCGGTTAGTTGAGAGGATATTAGGGCGGCTAGGGTTTTCTTTAGGTTTGGTTAGAGACGGATTCGGAAGAGGGTGGGGGGGCTTTTGAATGGGGTATGGGGAATGTTAGGACAATTAAATACAAATGAAGCCTCAGTTCCGGGCCGTTAGATTATTGAAATCTAACGGCTGAGATGACACAGACTCAAAACGGGGTCGTTTGGTTGACAATGAGAGCCGGACCGTTTTGGAGGGATTGGTCTTGGCTGGAATGGGTAATCAAATGTGATTAGGGCCAGTTTTGGGAACGGATTTGGGTGTTGAACTGGCCCAAATTCAAAACAATTCTTTTCTCCTTCAATTCTTTTCTTATTTTCTTTTTCTTCTTTATTTTTTTTTCTTTTCCCTTTTCTTTTAATACCAAAACTAAATTTCTAAATTAATCTAAAATACTAAATTAAGCTAATTGTCTGGTTATAAAATTTATAAAAAATTACCGTTCTAAATTAAAGAGTAAAATCAATAACCTAAAGATTTAAATGTAAAAAATGTAAAAATAAGTTATTTTTGTGATTTTTAATTTTCATAAAATAAGTAATTACTGATTAATCCTACAAATAGAAAAATAAAGCTTAAATGCAATGCATGGTATTTTTGGTATTTTTAATGATTTAAATAAAACTTAAACATGCACAGAAATGCAAATAATTAGCACAAATTTTCACAAAATCCTATAAAATTGCAAAAAAAATGAAAAAAATGGTTTTCTTATATTTTCTGGGAGTAATTCTTACAGGGCAAAGCTGACACCTCTCATCGGACAATCCCTCATAATGTGGCCCAGATAACCACAAGTATAACAAACACCTAATCCCATATGGCACTGCCGGTATGCTGCTTACCACATTGAGCACATCGTGGTAACGGCGGCCTTATATGATTTGACTCACCCCTATAATGAGAACCTGAGGCCCTAAAATTCTGACCAGACCCTGAATATGTGGAATAATCGAATCTCTTATTGCCAAACTGAGGAGGTGCGCTATCTGATGGCTGGGTTGGATACCTCAGGTACTGTTGCCTCTTACTACCTCAAAACTCACCAGAAGGACCCGAAGACCTCGCTCTCTTATTTTGCACCCTATCATGCTCACGATCGTCCCTCTATTTCTATTTACACTCCTCTACGCCCTGAGCATATGCTCGAATATGAGAAATATCCATGTCTGGTTAAAGCGATACCGACATACAATTGTTAAGCAAGTGAGGCTCTAATCCCATCACGAACCGGTGAACCCAATCCTCCATCTTAGATACAATAGTGGGAGCCTACCTAGCCTACGAATCAAACTCAAGACTGTAGTCACGAACACTCATGTTACCCTACCGAAGTGTCAAAAACCTATCAATTCTGGCCCGTCTAAGCTATGGTGGCAGATAATGACGAAGAAAAGCTTCTGAAAACTCCTGCCATACTACTGGAGGGGCATCCTCACCTCTGGACAATTCGCAAGACTTATACCAATTAACTGCTACATCTCGGAGTCTATAGGAAGCTAGCTCAACTGACTGAGTCATAGTGGCCTTCACTACCCCTAACGTCCTCTTCATTCTATCAATAAATACCTGAGGGTCCTTATTCGGATTTGCCCCAGTGAATAGCAGAGGGTCTAAATTACTGAAGTCACGAACCCTCGCACTAACGGGCCTATCTGCATGACCAATACATATTTCCTGACACCGAGCATGTGCGGCTACTAATCGGGTCAATGAATAGCATCTCTCATCTCCTGAGCCGGTGCATCTAGCTGAGGAGTTGGACGTATAGGGGCAGGCGCTGGAACTGGTTCCCCTTGAAACTCTTCTAGAAAGGGCGGAGTATGTGAAGTCTAAGATGGAATCTCACTATGAGACTCTCCCTGAGCCCTGCTTACTCGTGGTGCTTGACTAGTAGTCTCACCAGCCACAGACATTCCCTTCTGGGGGGCCGTACACTTTGGAGGCATTACTGAAATATAACATATCGTTAGGAACAAGAATTCTTGTATCGCACGATCTGAGATAAAAAGAGAGGATAACATCCTATATGTCATATAGCCTCTTGTTTATAAGTGTAGTGCACAACACACCCATAAATAAGACTCTACTAGACACGGTCTGTAGACAACCCTAGGACAGAACTGCTCAGATACTACTCTTGTCACGACCCAAACCGATAGGCCACGACGGATGCCTGAGTCCTACCTGTCAAACACCCCTTAGCATACATCTAAGATATGATCCTGAATAACATTTGTTGAAATACGAAAATAACCTACTTGAAGCAAATCTGCCAACAAGGCGTATGTATATATACATGCAAAATAAGGTGGGCGAGCCGGCAAGGCTGTTGTACACAATTATACATCCAAAACTGAAAGCCGACAAGGCCACATACAACCCAACTAGACATATTGTCTACAGACCACTAATAGAAACATGAGTGTACAAAGACGAGACTAAGCCACATCATATATATATATATATATATATATATATATATATATATATATATATATATATATATATA
>MU789431.1:107379-121461 GCA_026770625.1 Nicotiana glauca
ACACACACACACACACACACATACACACACAAACAAACATATCGTACCAAAATCAAAAGCAGATCTGGATCAAGTGGAGCACGCCAACTCTCGCCGATCAGGGATCCTAAGAAGGGGGACCGTCAGCTTGCCTTCCTGCACCTGCGGGCATGAAATGCAGGACCCCTGAAATAGGGCATTCGTATAAAAAATGTACTGAGTATGTAAGGCATGAAAATTAACATGTAAAAGACATAGATGAAACATGGAATAAAGAAACACATCTTTAAATATGAATAACTTTGTAAATTCTGAAATGTTTATTATGTTATGCACGTGCATATAAATGTCATGCCATGCATAGGCATGGGTGTACATAATATCATCAAGGTACTGAGGACATCCCATCATATCGTCTCGGCCATTGTGGGCAACATCATCAACATATACCAGCTGATTAGGTGGTGGTGTGTATATAACGCCGTAACCTTTTCCCATATCCCATATACATATATTTACATATATACGCATATATAACACCATTTGGTCATTGGACAATGCACCTGTATAAATGAGTGAAATGCATGAAAAATACGTAATAATCTCAATATTCCTTTCGAATAAACTTTTTCAACTGCGTATTATTCTGATTCTCATGAACAGAAGATAATAATAATTTTCATGGGGAATCAAAAATATAGACACCGTACTATTTCTATGAATATAGTAATTTATGGAAAATGTGAGTTTGTTCTTTTCTTCTGCATAATTTGGACCATGCCAAAAAGAAAGAAGGGATGGCCTAAACATACTTGGAGTAGGGAAAACTCCGCGTAATATTCCATTAGAAACCTTCACGGATTGAACTTAGAACCCAAAAATCGGATTAAGCTTGCTTCTGCTCGCGAAGTCCAGAAAGAATCAAGTTTCTGTTTCTTTGAAATTGTTTTGAAACGAACTAAGATTGTGTTTCTTGAAATCTTTGAACTATAAAAATGACAAACTAAGTTTGGTTTTGCTATGTCACAAAAATGGAACGAACTAAGTTTGTTTTTCTTGAATCTTTGAACTAGAAATACGGAGAAGTATGTCAAACTAAGTTTGGTTCTGCTATGTCAAAAAAATGGAACGAACTAAGTTTGGTTCTGCTTCTACCGTCTTTGAAGAGAAATGATATGTTACTAATGTTATCAATGTTCGCATCTTAATTAGTAAGACTTATAATTAAGTCATGTTAAGTCTTGGTGGCTTTGGCCACAGACTTATAATCAAGTCATTTTAAGTCTTGGTGGCTTTGGCCACATGGCATAATGAATCCTTACATTGCCACATGGCCTAATGACTAATGAGTTATTTTTGTCATGGTGGCTTTTTGCCATATTTTAGATGGGTATATTTTATAAATTTTTATCCACTTATTAGTTAACTGGGTATTGTCATGTTCCCCGATAATTAATTAATTACCCGCATAATTTAAAAATTATCTCAAATTATTAAAAATTTTATTTATTTTTAATACACTTTATACATCTTACTACCGTGGTCATATAGTACCTTGCATGGTGCTAGTCCATAATTATCGGGTTTAACCCTCGACTCGTACTTTTTTCCAGATTGGCCATGTCCAACGAAACTCGTTTCCTTTAATTTGTGTACCCCTTTATCCTTCATGAAACTTATTTATCGCTTGTTATAAATAGCATAAATATATTAATGTCAAGATGATTTCATCCCCGAGTCTACGTCAATTAACTAAAGAAGAAACTTTTAATGTACGAAAACGCGAGATATAACAGCGCCTAAAGCAAACTACGAACGTTTATGAGATCTAAAGTTATGGCATTTATTTAGGTTATATTGTGTATATTGAAATACTTTGTGAAGTAATTTGATTTTATTACTATAAAGAATACGGCATACAATGAGTATAAGTTCTTATCAACAGTATCACTTTTAATAGGTATGGCTGACGTCAATTCTGTTTTAGTTTTAAATGAATTGACGTGGATTAAAAAAATAACGCCTTGGTATTAGAATGTGACTGTGCCGCAGTAGGCTATATCAAGCCTTAAATGATACAATCAGAAGAGGAAACAAAAATGGGCCTATATCAGAGCCCAAGTAGCGTTCAAGTAAATTCCATTTTTTGGGGACAACATACTTGACATAGGGATTTCAAAACAAGGATCATACAGAATCACACGTGCCTTGAAATAAATAGAAGAAACAAGAAATGGGCCAACCAAAAGAAAGATGCACAACATGGACAGAAACTCACACCACACACTTCAATTATATTACAACTAAAAATATGAAATGATATTACATAGTCCTGTTGATTGTACTTGGTGCACTAGATAAATTAATATACAACTTCAAACTAACAATTACAATTATGAGAAATGTTATGGCCTGATTCTGACCCCGTCTGGACTAATTGATTTAACCAACAGGGATCCCGTTACTCCTTTTATTACTTCCCAATTGGCTTGAAATTTAGCCAGTGATGAATTTGATCAACTGGTGATCAAATCCAATTACTGCTTATCTTTGTCCTTTACTAGAACTATTTCCATTATCTGTTTGACGTTTTTCTTTTAATAAAATATCTAGACTTTGATTGAAGGAATAGTGTTGAAACACTCCTTATTATTGAATCAAGCAAAGATAATTTAAACCTAACAAACAAACTTCAGTAGTGATAAACCAATTTTAACCACATGAAACCAAACTTGCATATCTCATGAACACAGAAAGAGTAAGACTCAGATTTTAGAAGTTCATAACCAATCTAACAATATGAACTATTCAATACTATACATAACTGAATTTTAGTTGAAGATAAAACAGATTCCCAGCACCTTTTGCCATTAAATCTCTGAAATCCACATTAGTATTGAAGATATAGAACCTTCAAGTAGTCAATACATCACGCTTAAATATTCACCTTACATACAAAAAGGAAAACTAACCAAACAAAAGAAGAACAATACAACCAAAATGTAGCAGGTAACTTAGACTGGAACAAACCTTATTTTTTCATATAACTCAAAAGAACAACAACAGGTTTACATACCTAAGAAACAGCAAAGAGCAAAAGAAGACAAGGATAAAAGAATAAATCTCTAAATTTGGGAACAACAAAACCCAGAATATCACAATAGCTTGATTGAAAGAACCAGCAAACTCAGCAACCAAAACATTAAATCCCAGCAGAAATCTGATGTACAAAATAGTGTAGAAGACCCAGATGAAATTCTGAATTTTTTCTGTCTAAGTATTGTGTGCCTATTTTTAGAGTGGATATGCTGATGAAAGAATGTGTGTGAGTGAGTGAGGGTCTGTTCTTTATATAGAATGCATAAAAATAACAATAATAGGGAATATTCTATCCTAAAATTTAGAAATCTCAACAGTAAAATAGGATAGTACAGCGTATTTTTAACAGACCAGGTACAACTGTCTTTTTTACCAATTTTCAACATCTTTCATACCAAAAAAAAGGGATAGCTTTCCAATACTAGATCCTTCTGATATTTTACCTAAAGTTAATCCATTTTTATTTACCAATTAAGCCCCTCTTAAGTTCTTACTATTACCCTTTTACCCAATTTGAGCTAATTTTAGTTGTTTCAATTACAATATAGTCCCTTTTAGAATCTTCTAGAACCTTCTAGGCAATTTCAAACTTGGACTCCCTGATTTAGTTTTCATATAACCCCCTTAAACTTTTGTTATTACCTTTTTAACTCTTAAATCATTCAAACCTCAAACATCAAATAACTAAAGCTAAATAAGGCAGCTTATTAAATGAACCTAGTTAAAATAAATATCTTGATTTAGGGCGATTAGCTAATTGACCCTACTTTACTGAATAATTAACCTAAACAAACCTGAATTCCAAAATAACAAAATAAAAGAAAAACAGCTACAGAAAGAAAAAAATCAGAAACAGTGATGTAATAACACTTAATAGCTAACCTAAATTTGATTAAATTAAATAAAACATTGAGTTAATCTAATTGAATGTAACTTAGCTAAACAGTCTTATCAATCAAATCAGAACAAATAATAGAAAAATAAAATAACTAATAACAATAAAAAAAATATAGAAGGAAAAGAAAAAAGAAAGAAAGAAAAGGGTATACCTAAACCGGATTCTACCGATTTTAGACCAATACCTAGTCTCCAAAAGTCCTTGTTCCAAGAGACACATCCAAAATTGTAGTTCCTGATGGAAACATCTTGACACAAGGACCTTTGAAAAACTAGATACGTCTATGACCATTAATATTTCTGGGTTATCTGCTTTGAAAATTGAATGATTTGATGGGGTTTTTGGATTGAAGGTGAAGGGAGGCGTGATTCTGGGGAGTTTTGGAGGTTGAATCGGAGAAAAAAGAACTTTTCAGCGACGTTCTTGTCTGGATTTGGTGTCCGTCAAATGTTATGAAACCAATATCAATCAATAGCTCTTAATGAGAAAAATTGATTGACGTAAGTTATAACATAAAACGGACCCGATTTTAGAAGAAAATCAAAGAGAAAGCAGACCTAGGTTTTCACTACTTCTTAGATTGGAAATTCAAGGGGTTTGGTGAGGAATTTGGGAAACCTAACGGTGGATTAGTGAAGAGGAGAGGCTGGGGATTATTGGGTGTTAATTTAGAGTGGTTTGGGGTGGTCCGCTGCCGTGAGGCGATTTTCGGGCGGCGGAGAACAAGGGAGAAGGTGAAGAGTTTAGGGGCTGCTAGGGTTGGTCTCTGAGAGAGAAGAGAGAATGATGGGGGTATTTTAGGGTTAGGGTTCCACATTTACAATAGGTTGGTGTTTTGAGTTCTGGGTCGTTCGATCAAGGAAGATCAACAGCTAAGATCGTCGTTACTAAAATGATGTCGTTTTGTTAAGTGGGGTCAGGTCGGGTTCTTAGAGGATTTAGGCTGGATTGGGGCGGCTTAATGAGGGAAATTTGGGCCCAGACCTTTTCTTGGCCCAAATCCTAAACCAACAAAAATCCTTTCTCTTTTCTTTTTCTTTGATTTTAAAGTCCTAACTTAATTAATTAAAAACCTAGAATATGTCCTAAATTAAATCTAATTTGTGAAATAACTTAATGAACTATTCTAATATTTGAACAACTAATCAATATAAAACTAATGACATGAAATTACTAATTTAAAGCTAAGGCAAAAATATAACATGACCAATTTTTTTTATGATTTTTTGTTTAATAAATGCAAATAATTTATGCAATTAAATTCTAAATGCAGTTAAAACCTAAAAATTCTATGTAATGATGATTTGATATTTTTTTGTATTTTTCTATGATTTTAAAAATATTAAATGTGCACAAATAATGCAAACAATTAATTAAGAAAATCCTACAAAATCCTATAAAACTAAAAATAATTTAGAAAACCTATTTTTAATTTTTTGTAAGAGTATTTCTGGTTTGGCAAAAATCACGTGCTCACACCTCCCCCACTTTGCTCGAAAACATGAAGAGTTTTTGGACAAAGATAAAATGAGCAATTACGAGCGATTTTTGCCCATTTGGATACACTATGGGAATCGTTTGAAAACGTTTGACCGAACCTTGCTTTGGAGGTTGCCTACATACCCTTGGCTATAAAGGAATTAAGTCATTGTAGTTCTGGAAGTTTTGGTAGCTGGGACTACCAAATAGTTGTGATTTCACTGCTTTTGCTACTGTTTCTACTTGCTGAGCCCCTTATTACACCAAAAATCAAAATGAAAAATTAAACTAACTAAGCCTATCAGCTATGAGTTACAAGATTCCTATCTATAAACCTTCTGAAGCTTTATCTTGAGTTTTGGCGGGTTCTTTAGGTAGAATCTGATCTGAATCTTGACGCTTCTTAGCTGCGAGTGCTGGTTCATTCTTCTTCAGTTTTTCGGGTCAAGGCGGGATATGCAAGCTTGACTTCAGTCATGTCTTGAGCAGTCCACATCTCATCTCCGCTTCTGCACTTTGAGTTCACTTCTTTTCTTTCCTTCTTTTTCTTTATCCTAGATTGTGACTTCTTCTTTTGGTCATCTCGAACCCTGTATCTCGAGGTATAACCTTCTCAGACACCAAAACAAACAGACAAATAAAATTTTTCTGCCCCAGTTTTCACTAGAAAAATTTCATGAGTTATTTGTAACCAAAACTTTATACTACTTCATTATTGAAAGCAATAAATATCAGGATTAGTTGATTTCTTTTTCAATAATGAAATCAACTAGTGTTGGAGACCCTAGTTTGAAAAAATCACTAGGTTATGGTGGCCTCAACTAGGGAGAGGGATCTTATATTGGAAAAGTCATTAGGTTATGCTGGCATCAACTAGGGAGTGGGACCCTATGTTGGAAAAGTCATCAGGTAATATTGGCATCAACTAAGGAGTGATTCTCTATGTTGGAAAAGTTATCAGGTTATGCTGGCATTAGCTAGGGAGTGGGACCCTATGTTGCAAAAGTCATCAGGTTATTCTGGCATCAACTACGGAGTGGGACTCTATGTTGGAAAAGTCATCAGGTTATGCTGGCATCAACTAGGGAGTGGGACCCTATGTTGGAAAAGTCATCAGGTTATGATGGCATCAACTAGGGAGTGAAAATCCATGTTGGAAAAGTCATCAGGTTATGCTGGCATTAACTAGGGAGTGGGACCCTATGTTGGAAAAGATGTAGCTAGAGATTGGAGATCCTATACTACCATGATTTGAACATTTACTCTTTTCTTTCTTTTCATTTCACTTTTCATTTTTTCTTTAAGAGAATGAGTAAAGAATTTGGAGAGGATTTCCCTTTTGGGTTGACTATTTTTGCAGACCCATTTTAATCTCTGCGTAACATTGCTTTTGTTTAACCTACTTTGAATTACACCGGTTTTCCCTATAGTTCAAAAAAAGAACAATTTGCCAGTTTGAAACAGTGGTTGATTTTGTGGCCTTGAGCATTTCAATCATTTGATCTTGGCCAAGATTCTTCAATAAAGATCTCCATTGCTTGATTGTTTTCTGGGGATTGGTTTCATTCCTAAACCCGGGGATTTTGACTTTTTCCAAACTTTCACATGATGGTTAACCCGTGTCGGACTTAGACTTTTCCCACCTTATTTTTCCTTTATGGGCATTTGACTTTGATTTCCTTTATTTTCAAGAGCTTTTGACTCTGAAATCGTTGGTCATCATGGCCAGTGTCGACTTGATGCACCTACTGAGGCTGGGTGCTTTCTTGAATATTAGATTTTTGTCAAACAAAACCCTGTAAAACATTCTTGCCATCTTTTCTTTGCTTTAAATTCAAAACAAAATTAGATCTAAAGGGATTCAAATAAAAATAAACAATGGACAGGATAATGAATTTAAACGAGAGGTGTCCCTTTCGAGGAAAGGAAAGAAGGACTTATCTGGAGTACATGCAGATTTCAATGAACATGACATGCCTTTTGGACTGGATACCCGATCTGTGTAAACCGTCCAACTCTTATAAACTCATATCTCGAAATTGAGAGACCTTTCCAAGACTCTATCGGTACCGATGGCTGTAAGGATCCCCTTTTCGATCAGTGGCTCTCTTTGCAGGATTTCACTAGCTGACCTCTCTCATTTCTCTTCTCACCGTCACCTTATAGTACTCTTGGTGAGTTTTAACTAACAAGACTCTCTCATTTTTAATTTCTCTGCTTACCATCGCCCTATGGTGCCCATGTGGGTTTTCACAAATAAGACTCTCTTGTTTTATTTCGCTCATTTGATTGCATCAGATCCAAATAATATCCTCCAATTTTGAACATTATTAACGACTCATCGTAAGGACTTGAAAAGGATTTAGGGTAAAAATAATTAGGATTGAATAATAATTTTGGAAGCTTTCAAGCGATACCCTTTCTGGATCATTGTAACTCCTGCCCCAGTTTCAACTTTGGGGAAATATGGATTTTTTCTTTGGTATGACTGAACCCCAAAGAGAGGCTACCTACTTATCCTTTCGGAATCAAGTCGAACGTAGTTCAAAGAATTTTGTTTTTTATTTTTGATTTTTTTTCAACACTTTTGGGTTCTAAAGAGGGTGATCAAAAAAAAGTAACCGACTCAAAATGTTTGCAAATGGTTGACAGTTTTTTAGCGGCGAGAATGAAAGCCTTCATCATCCCAATCGAAGAATATTAACACCACAAAAGAGGTTAAACATAATACCTTTTGATTTCATCCATATTGACAACTATTTCGAGGTCATTTCCTTCAATGTCTCCCAAGTACAATGCACCTTTTGGCAATAGTTTTCTTATAATGTACGAACCTTTCCAATTTGGAGAAAACTTTCCGTTTGCTTCCTCATGATGCGGGACAATACGTCTCAGAATGAGTTTCCCCACTTCAAAGTTTCTAGGACGCACTTTCTTGTTGTAGGGACGGGCCATTCTTTGTTGATACAATTGCCCATGGCAGACTGCGGTCATCCACTTTTCATCAATCATGGTTAACTGTTCTAAACGGGTCTTGACCCATTCGTTGTCCTCAATCTCAGCTTCAATAATGATTCGAGGAGATGGAATCTCAAATTCTGTAGGTATTACGACTTGAATGACATAAACCAATAAATAGGTTGTTGCCACAAATGATGTACGCACGGTTGTGCGGTATCCCAATCATGCAAAAGGCAGCTTTTTATGCCATTGTCTAGAACTTTGAATCATTTTCCTAAGGATCTTCTTGATATTCTTGTTTGCCGCTTCAACGACACTATTAGCTTTGGGCCTGTAAGGGGTAGAATTCTAATGCATAATCTTAAATTGTTCACATACCTCCCTCATCAAATGTCTATTCAGGTTTGTATCATTGTCCGTAATAATAGTCTTAGGAATACCAAAACGACAAATAATGTTGGAATGCACAAAGTCCACCACCTCTTTCTATGTGACGGCTTTGAAAGTGACTACTTAAACCTACTTTGTGAAATAGTCAATGTCAACTAAGATGAATCTATGCCCATTTGAAGCTTTCGGCTTGATCGGCCCGATGACATCTATACCCCAAGCGATGAACGACCAAGGTTCTAACATAGGATGCAATTCTGAAGGCAGTGCATGGATCAAGTAACCATGTATTTGACACTGATGGCACTTGCGAATAAAATTGAAACAGTCATTTTCCATGGCCATCCAATAATAATGTAATGCACCGTGAAATCCCTACTCGAAAAACCGGATCCAGTGGTGCCAAGTTAGGATCATGTGTTAGCAATTCATAAATACACTTCACAGCTCGCAAGCTTGTCGCAGAACGAACCTTTTTGGATTAAATTATACATTAAAAAGTCAAGAATAAGTTTCAAGAAAAATGCAAGAAATGCGGTCCAGAATGCGGCCGCAAATCAGGTATGCGGACCGCATACCTACCGTAGAGTGAGTCAGAATGTTGGTTAAAATTGAAGTCAGCTATGCGGTCGAAAATTCGGTTGCATAATCGAAATGCGGACTGCATAGTCATCGCATATTCTCCTTTGAATTTTGTGAGTGTTTGATCTGCGGTGCACTTTGCAACCGCAGAACGTGAATGTGGATCGCATTCCTGCCGCAGACTCGGTCAGAGTGTCTAGTTTCTGGGGAGCATTTTGCGGTCCATTATGCGGACCGCATGTTTACTCTGCGATCGGAAATGCGATCGCATATTTGACTCGGGGCTCCAATTTTCTAATTTTTAACTCGACCTCCTTGTCAATATATTCGGTGTTATAGCTCATTTTAAGCATTCTTCTGAGCATTTCTAGAGGGAGAGAGAGGGTTTTTAGAGAGAGAAAGTCTCGCCATCAAATTACTCCATAAGGTATGGCTAAATCCTTAAAGAAAATCAAGTGGAGACCCCTAGACCTTCACCTCAAGAGGTAAGACTTCATCACCCCAACTCTTATTTGTTTTATTCTCAGATATAAGGGGTCACTAGTGAGGTGATTCATGGTTATAACAATGAATTCCTTATATGCATACCAAACCTTAGAGTAGTGGGGGTGGTGAATTAAAGAGGGGTACAAAATGATATAAATTGCTCTCAAAAAGGGGCCTAAGATCACATTGCACCTCTAGGGTTTGTCAATATGCTTGAACCAAGCTAGAGTCTCAATCTCATCTCTAATTCTCGATTTAATTTGTAATTCTTACTCAATAGATCGAAGTGCTAAGAGTTCCGGAAATTTGTAAAAGAGTAAGGAAAGCTTTATTGAGGTATGTATGGCTAAAACCCCATTTTTATTAGAAATTGAGCTCCGTTGTCATTTACGAAAGTATGGTAAGAGAGTTGAATTGGTTAGTGAATTGATTGTTGTTACGCATTAATTGATTTGCATATATCTATATATATTCGTGAAGGATGTGCCTCAATGTGAATAATGTACCAATCTTGATAATTAGAGAATGATGAAAAAGTATAGTTATGTGTTGAAATACTTGGGCTATAAGCCAACACCGAAACAAAGAATTATTCATGCTAGCTATATGCTCACTTACCTGTGATTGCAACCTGAATTATCTTTGATATATGTGTCTATGATCACAACTTGTAAAACGAATATTGAAAAGGGTAAAACGATGTGATGATGGTAGCCATGAGTGCCCAGGTATTGTTATGATATGTGTGGAATAAAGATTTGGAGGTATTGACTAATGAGAATAGAGTAATGCCTCCAATGAGGTGACCTAGCCGATCGGGTCGTGATCGAAAACCATGCCGCACACATGGTAGTAATGTGCTGATATTGAATCCCGGATAAGGGAAATAAAATATTGATTGAGAGTAATGCCTCAAATGAGGTGACCTAGCCGGTCGGGTCGTGATCGGACTCCGCTCGACATGGCGGTGGTATTGAGAACAGTGGTGAACATGTGATAGAATTGCCCTAATCTATGTTTTGGAAATTGTATGAAAGATTATATGGATTGCATCCTTGATTTACCCATGTTATTTACTTGTACCTGTTTGATAGTTCTTTCTAGTAAAATGGTGTTTAGTTATACATACCAGTACAATTCAAATGTACTGACGTCCCTTTTGCCGGGGGCTCTACATTCGTGTTATGATTGTAGGTGGCTCCATAGTGGATACTGCTTCTCGTGTGTAGCGGAGCATTTTCCTACTCGAAGTCTCGGTGAGCCCCTTTTTCTTTCATGGGGCTATATGGTGTATCTTTTGTTATTACAGCTTCCCACTTTTGAGGTATAGCTGGGGCCTTGTTGCCGGCATAGTTATGCTTATCTGTTGTATCCTTAGAGGCTCCACAGACACTAGTGTGGGTTATGTACGGGTGTTCGGGGAGTCTACTATCTATGTTGTAATCCTAAACTTGTGATCTCCATAAACTGTAACTCTAATAGAATCCTTGAAGCTAGCTTATGTATGGTAATTCTTTGTGATATGAAATGAACCAATGATGTAGTATGCACCATGTATTCTCGTCTAGATTAATGAAAGGCATGGGTTCTGTATTCATATTGATTTGGGGTATAAAGTGTCCAACGAGGCTTGCTCAGTCGGGTTCACTTGATTGAGCGCCGGTCGCGCCTCCCGAGGTTGGGGCGTGACAAACTTGGTATCAGAGCCTAATGTTTTAAAGTGTCCTAGGATGTCTTGGATTCGTGTCGAGTAGAGTCCTTCTTATCGGTGTGTTGTCGACCACATCTATAAGTTGGAGGCTATTCAGACATTTAGGAATAACACCCTTCTTTGATATTCTAGATCGTGCGGTGAAACTGTTTACTTCCTAATCTGTGTATTGTTATCTCTTTCAGTAAATGGCACCTAAGAAGAAGGCGAGAATTGGCCAAGAAGCCAATGCCACCCTAGGAGTGGTTGATGATTCACTGATTGATGTTGCAGGTGAGGGTAGCCGCCCTGCTATTACCCTGCCGGATCCTTCTGTTCCAGAATGGACTACCTCGGTTCCTACAACTACGAAGGGTACCACTATCCCTCCTGTTGATGTTCCTGTCCTGCCTCCAGTCCTAACTTCCGGTTTTAATGTTTCTGATGGGGATCTTAGGGGAGCTATTCAAATGTTAACTCAGTTGGTGGCCTCTCAGGCTCAGAGGTCAAATGTTGCGCCCAGTTCATCCAGCCAGCCAGGGGATTCTAATAGTTCCAAGATAAACAGATTCCTTCAGTTAGACCCTCTGGTATTCATAGGTGCCAATCCAAAAGAAGACCCTCAGGACTTTATTGATGAGATGAACAAGACCCTCAGGGTGATGCGTGCGACTGAGACAGAGGGGGTAGAGTTGGCTGCCTACCATCTGAAAGGTGTGGCCTATTCATGGTTTGAGTTATGAGAGGACTCCCGAGAGGAGTGCTGCCCCCCGACGAGGTGGAGTGAGTTTGCTGATGCTTTCATTGATCATTTCCTGCCCGCTGAAACAAGGGCAGCCCGAGCAACAGAGTTTGAAAATCTGAGGCAAGGTAACGGAAGTGTGTGGGAGTACCACATGGAGTTTGCCCGCTTGTCCAAGTATGTTATTCATATGTTGCCCACCATGGAGGCTAGAGTGCGTCGGTTTTTTCAGGGTCTTAATCATTTGACTATTAATGAGGCTTCTACAACAGCATTGAATTCTGACATGAACTACAGGAGGATGGTAGCATTTTATCAGGCCACAGAGGATCGTAAGTTGAAGAACAGAATGGCGAGAAAGAGTAACAGCAAGGCCCGATCTACGGGCAACATGGGAGAGTTGTTAGGTGGGGGAAGATCAGCTTTTAGGGGAGGATCATCAGGGCCTTCCCGGTATGTTGCATAGTCTTCAGCCATTGCACCGCCATCAGGGCCCAGCCAGTAGCAGTGGAGTTGTTTCAGGCCCGGTCAGGGCAACAGGGGATTCCACCAGCGACATCGGTCAAGGGAGAGGTTTCGGCAGCAACTTCGAGGGACATGACCGGTGCTCAACTGGGTATCCCCAGTCAAGCGGACCTGGGTGTCGTTTCTATCCCACGTGTTACCCAGCATTTTCATTACCTATTAACCAAGTGAAATAGCCATTTATAGGAGATAGACTCCATTAACCAAATTATATAAACCTACCAATAACAATTTCCATTTCATTTTTTTATTAGCAACTTCATTCACCATAATACAAGTATTCCAAGTTTTATACATCATTGCCAAACATCAATATTTATCTTTTAAATTCCCATGCCCGAAACTACCAATAACCTATCTACGGAGCCTCTAAATACAATTGAAGAATAATGTGGAAATGCCGGCAACAAGGCTCAGGTTATACCTTATACAAACATCAAAACAAGATCCAAAAATAGAAGTGGCATGAGCCACATAGGGGCCCAAATGGAAAGGGGCTCGCCGAATCAGCCGACGGGAAGTGATGAGGAGTTACGGTCGATGGACTGGAGTACCTGCTATGGTTCACCTACAATCATAACATGAATGTAGCGCCCCCAGCAAAAAGGACGTCAGTACATTTGAATTGTACTGGTATGTATGAACAAACTTTGTCCCAAGTAAACTCAAACCATACACAAGTAGGTAACAGTAATAGAAACAAAAATCAAATGCACAAAAAAAAGAACAATCAAGCCAAACAAGTTTACAATCTCTCCTTTTTCCCCTTCAACATTATCACATCATTAATTTCACAATTTTTCTCATATTTTCATTTCAATAGTGATTTCGATCACTTTCTACCCTTATTACCTCGGCCACCCTTATTACCTCGGCCACCCTTATCACCACAACCCACACCTTATTACTTCATATTGTGGCGTGCAACCCGATTCCATCGTACAGTTACAATTCACAAACAACACAACAACAATCAACAATTCACAAAGATCAATAACAACACTTCTTAAGAACAACCACAACAATTTAAAAGGTTCCATAACCATCAATACCATTTTCCATCATTTTCAATGATTCATATGCAATTTAAGTCACCACAATAATTACCCACAACAAGCCAAATATGTTATTACCACAGTTGTTCCAATTGCATCATTTATGATTTTCCTTCCATCATTTGTTTCTCAACTCTTACCACATAACACTTTCACAATCACGCATTTAGTTCATTGTCAATTACTTGCACCATTA
>MU789432.1:2298-21586 GCA_026770625.1 Nicotiana glauca
TAATCATATATATACACAATTTATTTAATATCATCAATAATACTCAACAATCCAACCCAAATGCCTAATTAAAGTCTTTCTAACATTCTGCCCAAAAATCGCAAAACCGACCCCGGGCCCGCTTGGTCAAAACCCGAGGTTCGAACCAAAATAAATTCACCCATACTCCCACGAGTGCAAATATATAATTTGTTCTTAAATCCGACCCCAAAACGAGGTCCAAATCACTATTTCTTTGAAAACCCTAACTCTACCCAATTCTCTAATCTTCTACCTATTTTCTCATGTTTAGGCCTAAGAATTTGATTTATGATGATGAAATAACGAGGAAACGATGTTAAGAAAACTTACCCAAAGAGTTATGGAGGAGAGGAAGCTTGGGACTCGTCAATGGAGAGTTTGAGAGAAGGGTTCGTGAGAGAAAAGTGTGAAAATCCCGTAATAGCTACTGTTTTAGGCTTTTAAAATCACTGGGCGAAATTGCCCTTCGCGTTCGCGTACGTAGTGTTGCATTCGCGAAGGGTTGGACAGAATAGGCATCGCGTTCGCGTGGACCAAGTCGCGAACACGTAGAAGAAAAAATTGGGGGCTTCACAGTTGGCCTACGCGAACGCGTGAGACCTTATGCGAACGCATGAGGCCTTACGCAAACGCGTAGAAGAAACAGGCCAGGCTCCACGAACGCGGGAGCCTTCACGCGAACGCGATGAAGAAACGTCTGCTACAGATTTTCTGCAATTTTTCAAAGTTCAAAACCACTCCGTTACCTATCCGAAACTTACCCGAGCCCTCGGGGCTCCAAACCAAATATGTACACTGACTCAAAAACATCATACAAACTTGCTCGAGCGATCAAATTGCTAACATAACATCAAATTCAACGAATTAAACCCCAAGATCATCACTTTCCATTTCAAAGTTCATAAACCTTAACTTTAGCTATTTAGGTCCGAAACACGTCAAACGACATCCGTTTTCATCCAAACTTTTCAGGAAGTGCATAACCAATATTTATGACCTGTACCGGGCGTCGGAACCAAAATACGAGCCCGATACCTATATTTTCTAACTCATTTTCATTTTTCCTTAATAATTTCGGAAAATAATTTAACAGAAAAATTCTTTTACCGGGGTTCTAGACCTCGGATTTCGACTCCGGGCACATGCCCGAATCCCATATTTTTCTACAGACCTTCCGGGACCGTCCAATCTCAGGTCCGGGTCCATTTACTAAAAATGTTGACCAAAGTCAACTATATCAATATTAATATCATAATTTCTCAAATTTTTCACAGAATTCATATATTTTAACATAAAAATTTTTCGGCTTCATGCCCGGACTGCGCACGCAAATCGAGGCAACCAAAAGTGAGGTTTCCAAGGCCTCGGAAGTGCGGAGAAAGGGAGAAATACGGTGATGACCCTTTGGGTCGTCACAAGAGAGTACTTTGGGAAAGAAATACAAGTGTGAGAGATAACCCAAAATATCATAGTTCTTTATTTCTTTTTTTTGTTGCAATTTTTCATGATAAATATCTTCATAGATTATCTTCAAGTTGGTATGAGTAGCTAAATCCTTTAGTCTAAGGTATTGATGGAACCTATTCAAGGATCAACTTCTTGATTATGTACATATAGTTTGCCGGTTAATCTCTATTTGTTCAATTACGTGTTTATTGTAGTTAATTGATAGGATCCTCAATTACCTTGCCTATTTAGTGTGCATAACTCGGGAGAGAGTGCATATTTAGGTAATTATTGAACAATACCACTCCCAAAGTATAATAGGGATGTCACGACCCCAATCCCGATCGTGATGGCGCCCAACACAACTGCTAGTCAAGACCGACCATTTACACTCTCAACCCGAGCATGAAGCTCAAAACCAATTATTTGAATATCATTAACAGCAATAAATCTTAAAGTATAAACTGCTAGATAGAAATAAGCTGAATATCACGATAATACGGAATAAACTCCCAAAGACCTGGGGGTCATGAGTCTAGAGCCTCTAACAATATAGTGTAATAAGACTCCAATAATACATAGTTTCAAAAGCTGCGGAAAGATAATAAAAAAGGATAGGGGAGGAGTCGGGTCCTACGGACGTCAGGCAGCTACCTCGACAACTCCAAATAAACTCTGAAATCAGCAAAAGCTCAGCTAAACTCCCGGGGTACCTGAATCTGCACACATGGTGCAGGGAGTAAAGTGAGTACTTCCAACTCAGTGGTAATAGACATGTATAATGACCGATAGTAAGAAATCCCGAAAATACAACAATGTGAAGCAAAAACCAGTACTCCTACACATTTAACAGTGTAATAACAACAAGTAGAGACAGATAAAGCAGATAGATATCAATGCATGGATGCAATGCAAATGCACATGACCGTTGCGGCGTACAGCCCAATCCATTTGGGTAACCACGCTCACTGTGGGAATTCAGACTACGGAGGGGCTCCTACAGCCCAAGCGCAATATCTTCGTAACATTCGCTGCGGCGTACAGCCTGATCCGCAATCAGTCCAATTATATGCATGCAAGCCACACGGGCATAGTCAAACTTACCAATTTCAGTTCCAATTATCAGAAATTATATATTAAGTGGTTAAAACCTTAGAATTTACTTGCCAGTTCAAGACAGTGTTTAACTTAGGACTGATATCATGAAAACATCATGAAAACAGTGATAATAATCCCTACGGGATCCAAATAATCGGCATACAGCCCAAATATAACCATAACCATCCAAGTAGGAGGTTTGTCAACTAATTTCTAGCCAATAACATAGTACGAACATCATTCGGTAGGACTAAGCCATAGTCCTTAATCACAATCGACCCCGCACTTACCGTAGAGTACGTGTCTCGCCTCAATATAGCGTCACAGTGTAATATACCGAGGTTTCAAACCCTCAGGTCATCATCTACATCTATTACTCACCTCAAGCCGGCCACAAAACTAGTCCGCTATGCCTTTTCCTCTCGAATCCTCCTCCTCGTGCGTCGAATCTGGTCAAAACCACAACAATTACATTACAATAGGCTAATGGAACATAACCCAATTGAAAGAACTCGAAAAACACCCAAAAATACGAAGTTGGCAAAATCCGAGCCCCGGGCCCACCTTTCGAAAAATTACGAAATTTACATCACCGGAATCCTCGTCTCGCCACGAGTTCGTACATATAAAATACACAAGAATCAGAGACCATTTGGCCCCTCAAATCATCAATTCAAACCTTCTTAGGTTTCAAGTCCTAACCTCCATTTTTACCCTTTAATTCCTTGAAATTCCGTGATTAATTCATGTTTTTACACCATAATAACATAATCCAAGTCCAAATATTCATACCTGATGAAATCCCTTCGATTCCTCTTCCAAATCGCCCAAAAACCCGCTTGTTCGAAGTCCAAAATGTTTTTCTTCTTTTCCAAGTTCGTGAACACTATAACACAGGCCCGATTTTCGCTTCTGCGGTCCTTTAACCGCACCTGAGGTACCTCTTACGTGACAAAATCGACCGCTTATGCGGTCTCACTTAAAACCACTGGGACCGCTTATGCGATTCCAAGCACCGCTTATGCGGTTTACTCCAACCGCTTATGCGGTCAAAAATTCGCTTATGCGGCTCCGCTTACGCGTCCAACCTTCCGCTTATGCGGAACTCCCCTAGGCCACTGACGATCGCTTCTGCGGCTCCCCCACCGCATCTGCGGAACCGCTTAAGCGGCTCCTTTTCCGCAGATGCGGAAATACCAGAAGGCTGAAACATCAGACCTGCAACAATGCCTAAAACCTCCGTTTAACCATCTGAAATCACCCCGAGGCCCCCGGGACCTCAACCAAAAGCACCAACACATCCTATAACCTTATTCAAACTTGTTCCAATCCTCAAAACACGTCAAAAAATGCTAAAACCAATAAATACATCAGATTCAAGCCTAATTTTCATCAAAACTTCCGAAGTGCGCATTCAATCAAAAACCCGACCAAACAACGTCCGAATGACCTGAAAATGTGCAGACATATCGAAAATCACCTAACGAAGCTACTGCAACTCTCGGAATTCCATTCCGACTCTCGGATCAAAATCTCACCTATCAACCGGAATTCGCCAAAATTCAAACTTCGCCAATTCAAGCCTAAATCTACACCGGACCTCCAAATTCGATTCCGATCACACTCCTAAGTCACAAATCATCCCCCGAAGCTAACCGAACCACCGAAATTCACATCTGAGCCCTCTAACCACATAATCAACTTTCGGTTGACTTTCTAAAACAAGTTTTTCTTCAAAGAGGCTAAGTGCCTCATTTCTAACTAAAACCAACTCAATTCCACTCGATCAACTCAAATATCGATATTGAAACATAAAGCAACACAATATGGGGGAAACGAGGCGGTAACTCACGTGACGACGGGACGGGTTGTCACATCCTCCCCAACTAAAAAAAATGCTCGTCCTCGAGCGGGTCAAGAAACATACCTGGAGTCTCAAACAAGTAAGGATATTTGCTCCGCATCTCCCGCTCGGTCTCCCAAGTAGCCTCCTCCACGGGCCGACCTCTCCACTGCACCTTCACCGAAGCTATATCCTTTGACATCAATCTCCGAACCTGATGACCCAAAATAGCCACTGGCTCCACATCATAGGTCAAATCATCATCCAGATGAACTGTACTGAAGTCCAACACATGAGATGGGTCCCCAACATACTTCCGGAGCATAGATACATGAAATACCAGATGAACCCCCGATAGGCTGGGTGGCAAAGCAAGCATATAGGCCACTTCCCCAATCCTCCTAAGTATCTCAAAAGGGCCAATGAACCTCGGACTCAACTTTCCTTTCTTTCCAAATCTCATGACGCCCTTCTTAGGCGAAGCCTTCAACAAGACCTTCTCGCCCACCGAATAAGATACATCTCGGACCTTTCGGTCCGCATAACTCTTCTGACGCGACTGAGCTGTGAGAAGTCTCTCCTGAATCACCTTTACCTTATCTAAGGCATCCTGGACCAACCCTGTCCCCAACAACCTAGCCTCACCGGGCTCGAACCAACCAACCAGAGATCTACACCGTCTCCCATATAAGGCCTCATACGGTGCCATATAAATGTTGGACTGATAGCTGTTGTTGTAAGCAAACTCTGCAAGAGGCAAGTAATCAGCCTAAGAACCTCTAAAGTCAATAACACAGGCACGCAACATGTCCTCCAATATCTGAATGGTACGCTCTGACTGCCCGTCCGTCTGAGGATGAAACGCGGTGCTCAACTCTACCTGTGAACCCATTTCTCGCTGAAAAGTCCTCCGAAACTGAGAGGTAAACTGAGTACCTCTATCTGATATAATAGAAACCGGGACCCCATGCAACCGTACAATCTCCCGGATGAAAATCTCTGCTAGTCGCTCCGAAGAATAGGTAGTACATACAGGGATGAAGTGCGCGAACTTGGTCAGCCAATCCACAATCACCCAAACTGAATCAAACTTCCTCGTTGTCTGAGGGAGACCACTCATGAAGTCCATAGTAATCCTCTCCCATTTCCATTCGGGAATATCCATGCGCTGAAGCACACCACCAGGCCTCTGATGCTCATACTTGACCTGCTGACAGTTGAGGCACCGAGCTACATGACTCACAATATCCTTCTTCATTCTTCTCCACCAATAATGCTGCCTCAAATCCTGATACATCTTCGCGGCACCTGGATGAATAGAATACCCCGAGCTATGGGCCTCCTCCAATATCAACTCCCGAAGCTCGTCCACATTGGGCACGCAAATCCGGCCATGCATCCTCAACACACCATCACTATCAATAGTTACATCCCTGGCATCATCATGCTGAACTCTATCCTTAAGGACAAGCAAATGTGGATCATCATACTGATGCTCTCTAATGCGATCATACAAGGAAGACCGAGATACCACACAAGCCAACACCCGGCTAGGCTCCGAAATATCTAACCTCATCATCCGATTGGCTAAAGCCTGAACATCAACTGCAAAGGGTCTCTCCCCAACTGGAATGTATGCCAAACTACCCATACTCGCCGCCTTCCGGCTCAAAGCATCAGCCACTACATTGGCTTTTCCCGGATGATACAAAATGGTAATGTCATAATCCTTGAGCAACTCAAGCCACCTCCGCTGCCTCAAATTTAGATCTTTCTGTTTGAACAAGTGCTGAAGACTACGATGATCAGTATATACCTCACAGGATATGCCATACAAGTAGTGCCTCCAAATCTTCAAAGCATGAACTATGGCAGCCAACTTCAAATCATGAACAGGGTAGTTCTTCTCATGAGGCTTCAACTGACAAGAAGCATAAGCAATAACTCTATCCTCCTGTATCAACACACATCCAATCCCAACTCTCGAAGCATCACAATACACGGTGTAAGAACCTGAAGATGATGGCAAGACTAACACTAGAGTTGTGGTCAAAGTCGTCTTGAGCTTCTAAAAGCTCTCCTCGCACTCATCCGACCATACGAATGGTGCACCCTTCTGCGTCAACTTGGTCAAGGATGAAGCAATAGATGAAAATCCCTGGACAAACCGGCGATAATACCCTGCAAACCGAGGAAACTCCGGATCTCCGAAGTTGAGGACGGTTTAGGCCAACTCTGCACCGCCTCTATCTTCTTTGGGTCAACCTGAATACCATCGCTAGACACCACGTGTCCCAAAAAAGCCACAGACCCAAGCCATAACTCACACTTGGAGAACTTTGCATACAACTTCTCATCCCTCAATCTCTGCAATACTACTCTCAAATGCTGAGCATGTTCCTCCTGGCTACGCGAGTACACCAAGATGTCATCAATAAACACAATCACAAATGAATCCAGATACGGCCGGAACACTCTATTCATCAAATGCATGAACGCAGCTGGGGCATTAGTCAGCCCAAAAGACATAACTAGAAACTCATAATGCCCATATCTCATCCTGAAAGCTATCTTCATAATATCATAATCCCTAATCTTCAGTTGGTGATAGCCTGAACGAAGATCAATCTTCGAGAATACCCTCGCTCCCTGGGGCTGATCAAATAAATCATCAATGCGCAATAGAGGGTACTTGTTCTTCACTGTTACCTTGTTCAACTGCCTGTAATCAATACACATCCTCATTGAGCCATCTTTCTTCTTGACAAACAAGACCGGTACACCCCATGGTGACACACTCGGATGAATGAACCCCTTATCTAGGAGTTCCTGAAGCTGGTCCTTCAATTTCTTTAACTCAGCTGGTGCCATACGATAAGGAGGAATGGAGATGGGCTAAGTGCCCGGCACCAAAACAATACCAAAATCAATGTCCCTGTCCGGCGGCATGCCCGGCAGGTCTGCTAGAAACACATCTGGAAACTCTCTTATAACGGGCACAGAATCAATACTAGGAGTCTCAGCTCCAACATCTCTCACAAATTCTAAATACGATAAACATCTTTTCCCAACCATCCGCTGTGCCTTTAAGAAGGAAATCACCCTGCTGGGAACATAATTGGTCGAACCTCACCACTTAATCCTTGGAATACCCGGAATAGTCAACGTAACTGTCTTGGAATGACAATCCAGAATAGCATGGTACGGAGATAGCCAATCCATACCCAGAATCACATCAAAGTCTTCCATACCCAACAACAACAAATCAACTCGGGTCTCCAGACCCCCAACAGTAACAAGACAAGATCGATATACATGATCCATAATAATAGTATCACCCACCGGGGTAGATACATGCACAGGCAAGGAAAGACAACCACGGGTCGTACCCAGATGATGGGCAAAATATGAAGACACATAGGAGTATGTAGAACCGGGATCGAATAAAACAGAAGCATCCCTGTGGCAAATTGAGATAATACCTGTGATAACAGCGTCTGATGCAAAAGCGTCCCTCCTGTCTGGGATAGCATAGAACCGAGCCTGACCACCACTAGATCGATCTCCACCCCTAGGGCAACCCCTAGCTGACTGACCCTCACCCCTACCTGACTGGGATGGTGCTAAAGTAGATGGAGTAGAAGAGGAGGGCTGATCCCTCTGCTAAGACCGACCACTACAAAACCGAGGAAACTGTCTCCTCATGTGACCTAACTCACCACACTCGTGGCAACGACCCTGAGCTGGAGAAGGGGACTGAAGGGAACCCCTCGCTGCAGATGAACCCTGGGCTGAAGAGGCAAGAGTAGAACTCTGAGCTGGAAGAGCACTAAGTAAGGACTGGCCCTGCTGAAATCCCTGGCGGCCACGGCCTGAAGAAGCCCCACTGTACTCTGGGCGACCTGTATGAGAAGGCCTGAAAGAACGACCTCTGCCCTGTTGGAACTGGCCCCTAGGCGGAGCACCACTGTAGCTACCTGAAACTTGAGGCCTCTTGGCCTCCCTCTCCTCACGCTCCTGACGACGATCTGTCTCAATCTGGCGATCCATATCAACTACCTCCTCAAACGAAGCTGCTACCACCCTCTCCCTAGTCATCAAAATATGAATCGGAGAGTTGAGGCCATCCACAAACCTCCTAATCCTCTCCCGATCTGTCGGGATCATCCAAGTAGCATGTCTAGCCAACTGCGTGAACCTCAACTAATACTGGGTCACTGTCATGTCACCCTGGATCAACCACTCAAACTGTCGGCGCAGATCCTCTCTGCGAGACTGCGGCACATACTTCTCCAAAAAGAGAGTGGAGAACTGCTGCCAAGTAAGGGGTGCTGCTCCCGCAGGCCTACGCCTCTCAAACTCCTCCCACCATGTAAATGCAGGCCCTGAAAACTGAAAAGTAGTAAAAGCCACTCCACTCGACTCTAAGATCCATGCAGTGCGAAGCATCCGCTGACACTTGTCCAGAAATCCCTGGGCATCCTCACCCTCAGTACCGCTGAATGTCAGAGGCTGAAGTCTACCAAACCTCTCTAGTCGACGCTGCTCGTCGTCTGGCATCACTGGAACTGCATACTCTGGAACTGGTACGACTGGCGCAACTGGATGAGCTGGGGCTGCCTCTGGTGTCTGTAATCCCTGCACAACCTGCTCGGGTGTGCGAGCTGCAGGGGTCTGATGACCACCCCCGGTCTGAGAAGTAGCTGCGGTAGTAGAGGCTGAAACTGCCTGAGCCAGACCAGTGCAGGCAGATAAGATTTGAGCTAAAGCCTCCTGAAGGCCAGGAATCACGATGGGCACTGTCGGTGCCTGAACGGGTACTGATGGAGCATCTACACCTAGAGGCTGGTCCTGAATGGGGGCAACTAGTGGGTCAACTGGTGCTGCTCCTGCTGCTCTTCCTCAATCACGACCACGACCACGGCCGCGTCCACCGCCTCTAGCAGGTGGCAATAGTGGTCGTCCGCCACATCCGGTAGCACGTGTTCTCGCCATCTGCGAGAGAATAGAATACAGAAGTTTAGTTCTCGGAACAACAAAGCCGCACGGCAAGAGTTCAAGAATATGAAGTGTTTCCTAAAGGTTCTGCAGCCTCTCTAGGATAAATCCGCGAGACTATACTAACCGACTCATGACTCATGAGGCCTAATAACCTAGTCTCTAATACCAACTTGTCACGACCCCAATCCCGGTCGTGATAGTACCCAACACAACTGCTAGGCAAGCCCGACCATTTACACTCTCAACCCGAGCATGAAGCTCAAAACCAATTATTTGAATATCATTAACAGCAATAAAGCTTAAAGTACAAACTGCTAGATAGAAATAAGCTGAATATCATGATAATACGGAATAAACTCCCAAAGACCTGAGGGTCATGAGTCTAGAGCCTTTAATAATACAGTGTAATAAGACTCCAATAATACATAGTTTTAAAAGCTGCGGAAAGATAATAAAAAGGGATAGGGGAGGAGTCGGGTCTTGCGGACGTCAGGCAGCTACCTCGACAACTTCGAATAAACTCTGAAATCAGCAAAAGCTCAGCTAAACTCCCGGGGTACCTAAATCTGCACACATGGTGCAGGGAGTAAAGTGAGTACTTCCAACTCAGTGGTAATTGACATGTATAATGATTGATAGTAAGAAATCCCGAAAATACAACAATGTGAAGCTAAAACCAGTACTCCTACACATTTAACAGTGTAATAACAACAAGTAGAGACATATAAAGTAGATATATATCAATGCATGGATGCAATGCAAATGCACATGAGCGATGCGGCGTACAGCCCGATCCATTTGGGTACCCGCACTCACTATGGGGGTTCAGACTCCGGAGGGGATCCTACATCCCAAGCGCAATATCTTCGTAACATTCACTGTGGCATAAAGCCCGATCCATAATCAGTCCAATTATATGCATGCAAGCCACACGGGCACAATCAAACTTACCAATTTCAATTCCAATTATCAGAAATTATAAATTAAGTGGTTAAAACCTTATAATTTACTAGCCATTTCAAGACAGTGTTTAACTCAGGACTGATATCATGTAAACATCATGGAAACAGTGATAATAATCCCTACGGGATCCAAATAATCGGCATACAGCCCAAATATAACCATAACCATCCAAGTAGGAGGTTTGTCAACTAATTTCTAGCCAATAACATAGTACGAACATCATTCGTTAGGACTAAGCCATAGTCTCCAATGACAATCGACCCCGCACTCACCGTAGAGTACGTGTCTCGCCTTAATATAGCATCACAGTGTAATATACCGGGGTTTCAAACCCTCAGGTCATCATCTACATCTATTACTCACCTCAAGCCGGCACAAAACTAGTCCGCTGTGCCTTTTCCTCTCGAATCTGCCTCCTCGCGCGTCGAATCTGGTCAAAACCACAACGAATACATTACAATAGGCTAATGGAACATAACCCAATTGAAAGAACTCAAAAAACACCCAAACCCACGAAGTTGGCAAAACCCGAGCCCCGGGCCCACTTCTCGAAAATTACGAAATTTACATCACCGGAATCCTCGTCTTGCCACGAGTCCTACATATAAAATACACAAGAATCGGATTCCATTTGACCCCTCAAATCATCAATTCAAACCTTTTTAGGTTTCAAGCCCTAACATCCATTTTTACCCTTTAATTCCTTGAAATTCCGTGATTAATTCATGTTTTTACACCATAATAACATAATCCGAGTCCAAATATTCATACCTGATGAAATCCCTTCGAATCCTCTTCAAAATCGACCAAAAACCCGCTTGTTCGAAGACCAAAATGTTTTTCTTCTTTTCCAAGTTCGTGAACACTGTTCACTATAACACAGGCCCGATTTCCGCTTCTGCGATCCTTTAACCGCACCTGCGGTACCGCTTATGCAACAAAATTGACCGCTTATGCGGTCTCACTTAAAACCACTGGGACCGCTTATGCGATTCCAAGCACTGCTTATGCGGTTTACTCCAACCGCTTATACGGTCAAAAATCCGCTTACGCGGCTCCGTTTACGCGTCCAACCTTCCGCTTTTGCGGAACTCCCATAGGCCACTGACGATCGCTTCTGTGGCTCCCCCACCGCATTTGTGGAACCACTTAAGCGGCTCCTTTTCCACAGATGCGGAAATGCCAGAAGGCTGAAACATCAGACCTGCAACAATGCCTAAAACCTCCGTTTAACCATCTGAAATCACCCCGAGGCCCCCGGGACCTCAACCAAAAGCACCAACACATCCTATAACCTTATTCAAACTTGTTCCAATCCTCAAAACACGTCAAACAACACTAAAACCAATAAATACATCAGATTCAAGCCTAATTTTCATCAAAACTTCCGAAATGCGCATTCAATTAAAAACCCAACCAAACAATGTCCGAATGACCTAAAAATTTGCAGACATATCCAAAACACCTAACGAAGCAACTGCAACTCTCGGAATTCCATTTCAACCCTCGGATCAAAATCTCACCTATCAACCGGAATTCGCCAAAATTTAAACTTCCCCAGTTCAAGCCTAAATCTACACCGGACCTCCAAATTCGATTCCGATCACACTCCTAACTTAAAAATCATTCCCCGAAGCTAACCGAACCACCAGAATTCACATCCGAGCCCTCTAATCACATACTCAACTTCCGGTTGACTTCTCTAAAACAAGCTTTTCTTCAAAGAGGCTAAGTGCCTCATTTCCAACCAAAACCAACTCAATTCCACTCGATCAACTAAAATATCGATATTGAAACATAAAGCAACACAATATGAGGGAAACGGGGCAGTAACCCACATGACGACAGGCCGGGTCGTCACAAAGGATCTATAACTATGGGTTTAAAGGCGGGATTAGGGATAACGAAGCCTTAAGTATGATTTAAAGTGAGTTGTGATAAATAAAGTCAGCTAGCATAGCTCGGGAGAGTGCGTTTAGTAAATTATCACAATTACTCGAGAGGGATTTACGGTAAAAAGAGTGCTCATGATTGATAGATATTTTGTGAATTTATATGAAACATACCCGAAAGGGATTCTATCAATAGGGGAAATCACTACCTTAGAACCTTCTTGTTATTGTTTTCAATCCAGGCATATTTAGTTTACAACTGTTTATTTATTTATTTGCAATCTTAGTTAGTAGAAATACAATCAACTATTGTTTACAACGTTTGGGGAAGTTGATTATAAAGAATTTAATGATTCCAACAAGGGTAATTGATAGGTTAATTCTATATGGGATTCGACTCTGGACTTGTAAATCGGATTATATTTGCAACGACCGCATTGTCCTTTTTAGAAGGCATAGTTGGGTGTGATCAAATTTTGGCACCGTTGCCGGGCAATTAACAGCTTTATCAATTACAAATGAAAGAAGTACAAAAATTCTTAGTGTAGTTAGTTTTCTCTACACCCAATTTTGCATTGAAATTTTAACGTTTGTTGACTTGGTTGCACAGGTGCATGCCTAGAAACTCATCAAGATCTGATGAAGTATTAGAAGCATTATCAAATCCCGAGAAATTTTTCAGGGCTTTGAATCGGGCCAACCGACAAAACAAACAACAACCAACAACTGCACAATCCGAAACAAACATGAGAGATACCCAGGAAAACCCAGCAGCACCAATAGCGCCAGCACCAGAGGCTGCTCTCTATGACTAGGCACAACTCATAGCTGAGAATCTATCCACATCGATAGTAGTCCCGCAGATACAGGCTGAGCCATTCCAAATCACGAATAACATGTTGCATTTGTTGTAGAATAAGGGACTATTTTCGGGGTCACAAGTTGAAGATCCTCAGCAACACTTAAAGAATTTCCTATCTATCTGCAAAACCCAAAAGCAACCCAATGCAACTCCGAAAGCAATCAAACTGTTATTGTTTCCATCTCAGTGACAGGAGCAGCATAGACTTGGCTGAATTCACTCCCCATAAATTCTATAGCAACGTGGAATGAACTAGTCAAGCAATTTCACAACAAGTTCCATCCACCCAATAAACTGCTCAACAAATTGATGAGATTTTGAGCTTTAAACAGAGACCGACGGAGACTTTGCATGAAACATGGGAGCATTTTAAAGGGATGCTAGTCATATGTCCACACCATGATATTCCAAATCTAATGTTGGGGCAGCGGTTCTACATGGGATTGTCAGATAGCGTAAAGAACATTGTTGATGCTTCAGCGGGTGGGGCATTCTTGAGCAAAACATGGAGAGAGGGCCAGAGTCTGCTTGACAAGATGGCATAGAATTCGGGCTGGGTAACCAGAGGTGAACCCATCACTCCAGTGGTGCACTCAGTGCCTTTAGATCCATCCAACTCTATGGCTGAAAACATGGCCACTTTATTGACACAGATGAGCATACTCACCAAAAAGGTGGAAGAGTCAGGGCAGAAATAGTAGGTACATATTGTTGATACTACAAATGGGGGCTTGTGCGCATCTTGCATTAGTCAGCCAGTTGGTAATCAGTAGAATGCAGAACACAATTATCATCACTACCCTGAAGACATGAACTATGTGTCTAATTATGGCGGTCAGAGACAGGGTGGTCAGAATTGGGGTCAACAAAATCAGCAGTATAGGCCAGCACAGTCACAGTTCAACACCGGGAAGATGGGAGGTATGAGACCCCCCAACAATATGGCACCTTACCCACGACCACAGGGATACAATAATTAGAATCAGCAGCAGGGGTACCACCCACCTCAACAACAGCATGGTGGAAGGTAGGAAGATGGGTTTCCTAGATTTGAAGCAATGATGCAGCAGTTTATTGGGTCTAATGCAAAAATTAATGAGAGAGTAAATGCACATGATGCAGCAATCAAAAATATCGAAGTACAGGTAGGCCAAATTTTGATGTCCCTGAACAATCGTCCTCAAGGGACACTACCTGCAGACACTCAGATAAATCCAAAAGATCAAGGACCAAAGCAACTAATGGCAGCGAGTCTACGTAATGGCAGAGATTTGGATGTAGAACAAGAGAGGGCTCGAGAAGCTAGACAGGCTGAGACACTCATACCAGTGCCCATCGAGCTGGATGAATCAACAAAACTGACAGAGGTGACAGTCCAGCCTGCCCAAGAAGAAAATAGCATTCAGAATGAAATCGAGAAAGAAGCTGAAATAGTCCAAGAGCCAATAGTTGATGTAGCAGCTGAGAAAGATTAGTCCCAAGTGATTGGGAAGAAGAGACCCCCTACACCCTTCCCCTAGAGGCTGGCCAAATACAAAAAGGAGGAGTAATACAAGAAGTTCTTTGACATACTGAAGCAAATCCAGGAAAATATACCATTGATTGAAGCTTTGAAGGAGATGCCTGGGTATGCTAAAATGATGAAGGACTTGATGTCCCGAAAGTTTGATTTTCAAGACTTGGCCACAGTTACTCTTACTCAGACCTGTAGTGCAGTGGTGACTAGACCAATTGCGGAAAAGCTGTCTGATCCAGGGAGCTTTACAATTCCATGCACTATTGGTAATTTTGCTTTTGCTAAGGCACTGTGTGATCTAGGGGCCAGCATCAATCTTATGCCCCTAGCAATTTATAAGAGGTTGGGCATTGGAAGAGCTAGACCCACCTCTATGTTGTTGTAGCTGTCCGATAAGACGGTTAAATGACCCTCTGGTATTCTAGATGATATACTGATTCAGGTAGGGAAATTTGTGTTCCCTGCAGATTTTGTGATCCTAGATTGTAAGGTGGATGAAGAAATTCCCATCATTTTGGGAAGGCCGTTCCTGGCCACGGGGAGAGCTCTAATTGATTGTGAGACTGGGGAGCTCAAGATGATATTAAACGATGAAGAAATAACATTAAATGTGCAGAAATCTATGAGGCGACCAAGTGAATTCGCCAATTGCTCTCTAATTGATGTCGTGGATGTGATTGTAGAGACTGATGATGAAAGACTGACCATTTAGGACCTCCTTGCTGCATGTCTAATGAATTTGGATGAGGTAAATGGAGAGGATCTGGTGGAATGGGTGTTGGCATTAAAGGGTAGAGGGTTCTGGGATAGACCCCTAGAGTTTGAGCCCTTACACTTGGAAAATCGAGAAACTCCTCCAACCAAGCCATCCATCAAAGAACTACCAAAGCTGGAACTAAAGTCGTTGCCCGCCCATCTCAGGTATGAATTTCTTGGGCCTAACTACACGTTACCTGTTATTATCTCATCTAGTTTGTTAGATGTGCAGGCTCAAAAACTATTACAGGTACTGAAGGAGTGCAAGACTGCCATTGGGTGGACCATGGCAGACATAAAGGAGATCATCCCCACCTACTGTATGCACAAAATTCTACTGGAAGAGGGTTACAAACCTTCTAGGGAACACCAAAGAAGGCTGAACCCCAATATGAAGGAAGTGGTGAAGAAGTAATTAATCAAGTGGTTAGATGCGGGAATCATTTTCCCAATTTCTGACAGCAGCTGGGTTAGCCCAGTTCAATGTGTTCCTAAAAAGGGTGGCATGACGGTAGTTAAGAATGATAATAATGAATTGATCTCTACGAGAACCGTCACAGGCTGGAGAATTTGCATGGACTATCGAAAGTTAAATCTAGTCACCGGAAAGACCACTTCCCACTTCCCTTCATTAATCAGATGTTAGACAGATTGGCAGGGAGGTCATATTTTTGTTTTCTGGATGGGTACTCCGGGTATAATCAAATCTCCATTGCACTGGAGGACAGAGAGAAGACCTATTTCACTTGCCCGTATGGCATTTATGCCTTTTGGAGGATGCCTTTTGGCCTATGCAACGCACCCGCCATATTCCAACGGTGCATGATAGCCACATTCACTGACATGGTAGAGGACATAATGGAGGTGTTCATGGATGACTTCTTAGTGGTGGGGAACTTATTTGATGAGTGCCTGATAAATCTGACTCGTGTGCTGAAGCGGTGTATCGAGACTAATCTGGTTTTGAACTGGGAGAAGTGCCATTTTATGGTACAAGAGGGCATAGTCTTGGGACACCGGGTGTCAAACAAAGGAATTGAGGTGGATCGTGCCAAGGTAGATGTGATAGCAAAGCTACCCCCTCCAACTTCAATCAAAGCAATCAGAAGCTTCCTCGGGCATGTCGGTTTCTATCGGCGATTCATGAAGGACTTCTCAAAGATCGCCAACCCTCTTTGTAAGTTGTTAGAAAAATATCACCCTTTCTTGTTTTCTGATGATTGTAGGGTAGCATTTGAGGAGTTGAAAAAGAGAATAGTCACAACACCTATCATAGTTTCCCCTGATCGGGAGCAACCATTCGAACTCATATGTGACTCTAGTGACTACGCAGTAGGGGCAACGCTGAGACAGGGGAAAGACAAGCTGATGCATCCAATATACTATGCTACCAGAACGCTGAGTGGAGCCCAACTGAATTACACTGTGACCGAGAAGGAGATGTTGGACGTGCTGTTTGCTTTTGGCAAGTTTCGATCATATCTGATTGGTTCCAAGGTAATTTTATATACTGACCACGTAGCACTCAGGTATCTAATTGAAAAAAAGGAGTCTAACTCGTGCCTGATTCGTTGGGTGCTGTTGTTGCAAGAATTCGACCTCGAAATTTGTGACTGTAAGGTCACAAAAAATCAAGTCGCTGATCATCTATCACGACTTGAAGGAGATGAAAAAGCAATCGAGGTCGAAGAGATCCTGGAAACCTTTCCAGACGAGTAGCTGCTCGTTACTAATCTTGAGGAAGCGCCATGGTATGCATACTTTGCTAATTACCTGGCCAGTGGTATAGTTTCACGTGACCTCTCATCTTCCCAAAGAAAGAAATTTTATCGTGATAGACGCATGTATTATTGGGACGAGCCTTATCTGTTTAGAATATATGTTGACAATATGATCCAGAGGTATGTCCCCGAGATAGAACAATCTTCTGTTTTGCAGGCTTGTCATGCATCAGCATATAGAAGACATTTTGGAGGGGTCAGGACAGCTGCAAAAGTGCTTGAGGTCAGTTTCTTTTGGTCAACAGTGTTTAGAGATGCGCACCTATAGGTAAAGGGCTACAATGAATGCCAGCGGACCGGGAACATTTCCCGTCGCCACGAGATGCCCATGAACCCCGTTCAAGAGGTAGAAGTGTTTGATGTCTGGGGGATTGACTTCATGGGCCCCTTCGTCAGCTCATTTGGCAATAAATACATACTGGTTGCTGTGGACTACGTGTACAAGTGGGCAGAAGCTACTGCGTTATCCACTAATGATGCAACAGTAGTGGTGGGATTCCTAAAGAAGAACATATTCACCCGATTTGGGAGACCACGAGCAATTATCAGCGATGAAGGCACTCACTTTTGTAATAGAGCCTTCGAAAAGTTGCTTGCCAAATATGAAGTGCACCACAAGGTGGCTTCTCCGTATCACCCACAAACTAGTGGGCAGGTGGAAGTGTCTAATAGAGAAATCAAGAGTGTGTTGACTAAGACTGTGAATGCCACAAGAACTGATTGGGCGAGGAAGCTAGATGATGCACTCTAGGCCTACAGGATCGCATTTAAACCACCAATTGGTATGTCACCGTATAAGTTGGTGTTTGTAAAGGCCTGTCACTTGCCAGTTGAACTTGAACATAAAGCGTGGTGGGCATTGAATCAGTTGAACTTAGATATTGAAGCCGCAGGCACAACTAGAATCATTGAGTTGCATGAGCTTGACGAGTTCAGACATCTTGCTTTTGAGAGCACAAGATTGTAAAAGGAAAGAATGAAGAGGTTACACAACCAAAACATTGTTGAGCGACATTTCAAACCCGGGGAGATGGTATTGCTCTATAACTCAAGATTGCGGTTGTTCCCTGGTAAGCTTAAGTCAAGATGGTCTGGTCCGTTTCGAGTAGTTGAAGTATTCCCTTCAGCTGCTGTAGATATCGCTGCTGAGAAAGACTCTCATACATTTAGATTCAATGGGCAGAGATTAAAAATATATTTGGGCATTAATGAACCAAAGGAAGGGTCTGAGATTCACCTGACTGAACCTCAGAGGTCGAGCGAGCCTTAAATGCGCTCACTTGAGTCGTGCCGCGATGTTAAATCAGGCATTGCATGGGAGGCAACCCAAGAATGTGTTGTAAATGTAATTTGTAATATCATTAAAAAGAAAGAGGTTGAGCGAATCTTGCACTCGTGTTGCGTTGTGCCGCGACGTTAAATCAGGCGCTTCATGGGAGGCAACCCACAATAGTAGAATTTTTAACATGTTGTATATATGCAGGTTAGTGCGGAGGTCGTTGCATCACGAGATGGACATACTATGGGCAAGGTAGGCCTTAAAAGAGGTAAAAATAGTGCCTAAGGGGCATAACAATGAACAAAAACCAAGCAATAGGCAGCCAGTAACGGGTCCACCGCGGTCATGGCGTAGCCGCGGTAGGACCACGGTGGAATCCCCTCTCTAATGTTTTCCCACTGCGGTCGTGGCGTAACTGAGGCAGGACTGCGGTGGACCAAAAACGGGCCAAGGTATGTGCAGCAGAATTTTTTTATTATTTTCTTTTTTTCCCCCTCCCCCTTAATTACCCTAACCTACCCACAACCCAACCCCATACCCAATCCATAGAAATCCCCTCTTCTTCTCTCTTCTCTCAATCTTATCTTAAAACACTCTCTATTCTCTCACATCTTCTTCTTCATCCCTACCTCCCACTTATTTCATTCTTCCTCACAACTTCTTTCTTCTTCTTCCCAACAATCTACTCTCTCTTCTTTCTTCTTCTTCCCATAAACCAAACTTCCATTAACCAAAAACCCTAACCACCCACAACCCGCCCCCCTCCCAACTAAAAATGCCCCACCCCCCACCCAACCCCCATCCCCCAATTTTTTTCTTTTCTTTTCTTT
>MU789435.1:6483-17738 GCA_026770625.1 Nicotiana glauca
GTTACAAGCTTTGCATGTCCTGCCCTGATCCAAAGCTAGAGAAAGAACCAGTACCTACAGCTGACGAGCATCAAGATTTAGATCAGAATCCGCAGCAGGAATTAGCTGAGACTCAAGATCAAGCTTCAAGAGATTTATAGATAGGAATCTTGTAACTCGTAGCTGATAGGCTTAGTTAGTCTTTTTAATTTATTTTTGATGTAATAACGGGACCACGGACTGGAACCTCGACGGCACCTCACTCGGCTCTCAACCTCGGTACTCCGTCACCTCATTCACTTCTGAACTATACGTGACCTGATTCCTTTATAGCCAAGGATATGTAGGCAGCTAAGATACTAGGGTTCGGTCACATTCTCCTTTCTTTTATATTTTGGCCTCTCTAAATAAGGGTCGGTCAAAAACCTATCTAGTCATTCTTTGTCAGAAAACTCTTCGTGTTTCCAGTCAAAGAGGGGCAGATGTAGACATGTGATTTTTGACCCTCCCCAAGATTTTTTATATTTTAGCACGTAAATATTTAATCTAGGTTTAATATAGCTATTTCGACTAATTTTTATTTTACTTTATTTTATTACAAGAAAATAAAATTACAAAAATTATTTTATTAATGTTTTGTTAGTCATTTTTAACCTTGAAAAAATACCAAAAAATAATTTATTTTAACAGTCAGTCTTATTTTAATAGTTATTTTATTTAAGTAGGACTAATTAACAAACGAGGTCGTATTTTAGTCTCCTTCGCGGAGAAAGAATAAAATTTGGGCTCGAGCAACCCATTTTTAGGCCTAATTTTGGACCTAGCCCATAATTCCTAAGCCTATACCCCTAACGTAATCCCTACCCCTATATAATAGTACCTAATGCCTAAATAGTGACCTACACCTTAACACCCTAAGATCTAGATCAGCCGCAAGAGACAAATACACAAAAAGAAAGATTTAGGAGATAGAGGAAAGGATGTAACACACAGAGGACGGAAGAAAAAGAACGAGAAAATTATTTTTGCTTCTGCATTTTACAAGGTCCATAGAAAAAGCTGAAAAAATCAGCCATTAAAATATATCTTAAGTTCCATAGTTCTCCTACCAATAAGGCTCTTCTTTTATCTTTTTTTTTCTCCATAAAAATATAGTTTCTTTTGCTTTGGAAGAGCTGCTAAAAATGTGCTCAATTTCAGCCTAAACACCCCTGAAACTTCTCCACTTTTCGGTCAATTTTTTGCTTCCGATAAGGTTGTGCCATTGGAGGTTATCATTTGTGGTCATTGCTCTTGGCTCGATTATTGAGTAGCATAAATTTTAAAGTTTGGATTCAATCAATACAAGGTCACTTTTACTTCTCTGACCAATGTTTTTTAATGCAACGTACTTTTCTTTGTTTCTTTCTTTATAGTCATGTGAATATTCTATCTTTAAATGTGATTATGGTTGGTTTTCTTGCCTTATTATTAGCTTAATGCCTTGAATCAGCAAATCGAATTAATTAAACTCATATGAAGTAGGATATTTGTTTTATTAGATGAAAAAGTAATTTTCTTGAAAGTTGTTTATGTTGAGTCGGAATTGATGAATCCAACTTTTAATCTTTATTAGAAGTAAAGATGCAAAAGAGAAGGAAACAGGGCAGATAAGTTTGTTGAGATTCTATTTCAAATTAGGACATATTTACCCGTCTCAATGCTTGCCTATTTTCTTATTCGCATTGTTCTGTAGTATTGATCTTAGTTTATTTTAATTGATTACAAACCTTTAATAAAATAATTTGAGGCATGCCATGCCAAATAAAATCTCAAAATGTGTGGCCCTCATTTAATTAATTTTAATCATTAGAAATCGAGGCGTGCCATTTAGTTGAATTTTTCATGGCCCTCGCAAACTGGAAAGTGTGTAGTTGCTTTAGGCATGCTATTTTAAAAATTACTTTCCTAAACTAGGGTGTGCATTTCATGTAACCCAAATTCAAGTCTCAACAACATTAAATAAAATGTGTCAGGGACTGCGGGTGCATTTCATGTGGCATGGTTCAATGACATGTTTTAGATCATGTTCAATCTTCCTAAAATTAATTAAAAAACGGTTAATAATTTTAAATTATATCATAGCCTAAAACATGTATTGAAATCAGATAGTAGGCCAATTATGATAATTTAAGTGAGCGTGCTAGAACCACGGAATCTGGGGGTGCCTAACACCTTCCCTCAGGTTAACATAATTCCTTATTCAGAATTTCTAGTTCGCAGACTTCAAAAGGAAAGTCGAAATTTCCTCGATTTGGCATTTTAAAATAAACCGGTGACTTGGGACATCAATTAAACTATTCCAAGTGGCGACTCTGAATTAAATAATTAATTTCATTTCAAATAATGTCACTTTAATTGGAAAAATTCCCTTGTATACTACCCTCGAGTGTGTAAAAAAGGAGGTGTAACAACGTCAATAGTAAATCCAAAATTCATTTCAAAACAATCAAAGAAACAATGAGTGAAAGTTTGTTCATTTCATAAAAAGTATTGATGTTATTATTTTAAATGTTCGAATGTGGTCGAAATATAAACCTGAAACCATATAGAATACAACCGCGAGAGAAATCTAAATTCCCAAAACCCGATGTCACAAGTGTATGAGCAACAACAACATACTCAGTATTATCCAACACCATGGGACTGGGGAGGGTAGTGTGTACTCAGACCTTACCCCTACCTTGTAAGGATAGAGAGGTTATTCCAATACACCCTCGGCTATTGAAAGTACAATACTAATACATTTCTCTGGAATGTAAAATATACATAATAAAATAAATAAATAATAAGGGGACTCCGTATGCTGTGGATCGTAACATGAAATGCATCTCACCACAAAATCTCCACAGCAGCTACCCCTATGTGCCAAGATGACAGACAAATATACATGTCTCAGTACCAGCACAATTAGTGAAAAAGTGTAGCATGAGTACATAAGTCAACGCATATCAAGTAAGTATCTATCCTAACCCCGAAGAAGTAGTAACGAGGATTGACATCAACACTTACTAGTGGTCTAATATATCAGATACAATAAAAATAAACAGGTATGAGGCATGGCAGGTAAAATAGCGGGAAAAGATATAAGTAAATAATGTAATCCTCAGCTGAATAGTAAACACGAAATCCTCAAATACCAGGTACTTTCTCAAATGGAATACATAGTGGTCTAAAACAAATAAACGGTCACATCTCAAGTTAGAAAATCTCACGGGTAAACTGACTTCTTATCAAGTATTGCGCACGATCCTGCCGAGAAGAGCGGCCTGATCTCATAAGAGTAATGGCATGATTTTCACGCCATAGCGTACGGCCCGATCCCATAATAGTATTATTGAGGCATTTAGTCTGATCCCATAGTCGTACACCGCCGAGGGTCGACTGGCACGAACCATAGATGCATCTCATAATACTGTCGAGCGAATGGCCCGATCCCATAATGATACTGCTGAGGCGGTTAGCCCGATCCCATAATGATACTGCTGAGGCAGTCAGCCCGATCCCATAGGAATAGTGAAACATAACATGTCACTGGCCCCACTCACGAATATATGTGTGAGTTATAAGATTCAAGAAACTATCAAATAAATTCGTACAACACGGGGAAAATTCGTAAAAGGAAGTATACTCTCTACTGCTAATCAAGTAGCTCACCTAATATCTAAAATCGCAAGTCCGATAATTTATACAAGTCTAGTCTCAGGCAAAAATATATTAAAGCAATTAAACAGGCAAGAATAACTCAAATATTACAGTTAAAGCATGGTGTGAGTCTAAGTCTACTTGGACCTAATTAGGAATTCTAGCATATGCACTGACACTCGTCACCTATACATGCATACCTCACACAATATGTAGCATATAACAATTATAGCACCTGTCACAACTCCTTTTCCGACCCCGAAAAGGGATATAGGGGAGTTTTTTCAATTAAAGTGACAATAACCGAAACGGAATTATTTATTCAATTTCAGAGTTGCCACTTGGGATAATTTATGGTGTCCCAAGTCACCCATTTAAAATTTCAAATTGAGAAAGTTGACTATTATTTATGGTCTGCGAACACAGAAATCTAGGTAAAAAATTCTGTTAATCCGGGAGAAGATGTTAGGCATTCTCGTATTTCGTAGTTTTAGCATGGTCACTCAACTATTATTATTGGCCTAATTATCTGGTTAATTACAAATTTATACTTGTTGCAATGCTAACCTTTGACCGTTTTTAGTTATTTATGGAATTATTCTGGAACAAGTTACGATCGTCGTACAATTGTTTGTTTGGTACACATTGTGAATCATGTCACGGAAACCATACCCACGATCTACAACGTTTAGTTTATTAGCATTATTAGAAATTGTGGTCGGGTCACATAAATGTACCCCCCCCCCCCCAATTTGGAAATTAGGTATCATAACTACGTCAGGGGAACCGTACCCGTAGCTATAATAATTTATTTAATTAGCACGCTTAAAGCACACTACAAGTGTTCATGATTTTTCTAAAATTAATTTGAGATTATTGTGAGGCCAAGAGTTATGCATTGTTCTGACTTAGCACCACTCATAGCCCATTCTTATTCCTTGCCAAGAAAGAAACAAGTCCAATTTTCTATCTACCCAACTAAAAGAACCTATTAAAGAACCAAAACTAAATACATCACAATCGAAATAAAAACTAATTAAAACAATTTAAATAAGAAACTAAGACATGCTACTCAAACAACGTAGAAGCACAAATCAACCAACACGCGCACCAAGCTATCATAACAAAATGAAACGGGAATGAAAATTGAGAAATTGACCTTTTATTGATGAACAAAGCTGAAAATTACTAATCAATCGGGCTAAACAAAGCAACAGTACTTGGACCGAAACACAAAAATTATAAATCGGAAACTTGAATCGACACCGGAAAGCTCGAAACCCAAATCGACATCAGAAACTAATGCAGAAAACGTACTGTTATCCCCCACAAACAGTAACCTCAACCCACCTCTGCATATCTCCATCCACTTATAAACTTGAAAATTAACTGTCCTTTCACTCATGTAACAATCAAATTCCTCATAAAACTCAACATTTTCATTATATCCACGATCATCTTTTGGACCAATACTCAAATACTTATCAACCATCAACAATTCCTTGCACGACTCCACAAGAAACTTCTTATCCCCACCAAACACAGGCTGGACAACAACGGTCAATTCCAGCGCTGACCCATCACTCAACTTAACGACAGATTGGTAGCCGAAGATTTGGGGGTGAAGAGATGAAGGAAAACGGCTGAAACTCCATTTTTAAGAAGCCTCGCTGCTGGTACTCTTTTTTAGTTCCAGTAAGGTCGAAACGGCTGGTGGTTTCCAGCGATGACCACTGAAAATGGGAAGAAGAAGAAGAAGTGGCGATGGGTGGCTGTGGTGGTCGCTGCTTCTCAGCTGGTGGAGTTAGGTCTGTTCTAGGGTGTTTTTGTTTTGTGTCTTGGTTGAAGAAAACGATAGGGAACGGCTCTCTTTTTGTCTTTTTTTGTTGGTTTTGCGTGAGAAATTCAAGGAACGTTGGGGTGTTGTCACGACCCAATTCCCGAACCCGGTCGTGATGGCGCCTCTCGTGAAGACAAGGCCAGCCAACAGATTAACAATACTTCTTTTAACAATTTCTTAGCAAGAATGAGTCGAAAACAATAAATAACATTATCATAAATGCGGAAGTAAATGATATAATAGGGAATCATCCCAACTCAGCCCCAAATCGGGGTGTCACAATTCACGAGCATATAAAGAAGCCTGAACACAACTACACGGCTAATAATATTCAAAAATAAATTCTGGAACTTTAAAGACAACATCCGGTGCCGCGAACGCTGGCGGTCACCTTGCCTAGCTGCAATAGTAGTATCTTCAATCAGCTACTAACCCGCTACCGGGTGAACAATACCTGCAACTGCACGCGAGGTGCAGGGAGTAAAGTGAGTACTCCAACTCAGTGAATAATAAAAGTAAATAATAACTGGGCGGTAAGAAATCACGTATAACAGATCATCACACTGTATAGAAGCAGTGAAAAGCCCATACATTGAGAAAAATCAGTGAAAACTGTGAAAACCTTTCAAATTATCTTGGCTCAGTTTTAAACCTCTTTTGAAGATGATCCTTTCAACATTTGCAAAAATAATTTTCAACAATTAGTGACATTATGCACAGAGACCCGCCCCTCGGGCAATATTCTTATACCCGGTCAGCCACTGTTACCTGACCAAACACATCATACAGTGTCATTGTTACCACTGTCTAAGATTTATCCTCTTTAAGAGTGATCAGACAATACCAGAACAGCAAACAGATATCTCAAGAAATAACACAAACAACTAATAGTGAACAAATGCATGAATGCAATGCAATGCAAATAACGGTACATTCTAGTACCCGCTGCGGCGTGTAGCCCGCTTCATTTATTTATCGTCGATGGCGCTCACTGGGGGTATGTACAGACTCCAAAGGGGCTCCTACAGCCCAAGCGCAATATCAGCCATATCGTGGCATCAACAGGCTCTCGACCTCAATATCAATTTATCATCGCTGCGGCGTGCAGCCCGATCCACATCATAGGAGAATATATCCTTACTATTGGGTACTCAACCCATCCCAGTCAAATAAATGCGCAGCCACTCGGGCATTACGTACTGTAGGGATCTCAGCCCTCATATTCATTTTATTTATGATTTCATGTTCAAAATACAGTTCTTATCATATTTTGAACAGTTGAAAATATGACTGAGAGTATGATTTATGCAAACAAGTGAGGAAGAACAAATGAAGATCCCCTAAGAATTCTACAGGTCGGCACAAGGCCCCAAACGTGGCAATAAGCCCAATTCACAGTAATAAAGTATGCATCTCAATCGCCAATATAGTAGAAAATATCACTCGGGATGGATCAAGTCACGATGCCCAATAGAAAACGACCCCGCACTCGTCATGGAATGCGTGTCACGCCTCAATACAGTGTTACGATGTGAAATCCGGGGTTTTAAACCCTCAGGATATCATTTACAAGCATTACTCACCTCGAATCGGCGAGATCCCTAGCTCGAGATGCCTTTGCCCCTCAAATCGGCCTCCACACGCGTCGAATCTAACCAAAATAAGAGTGAATACATTACAATATGCTAAGGAAACAATACCCAATCGAAACAATCAAAAAATAGCAAAAATCTCGAAACTAGCAAAACCCGAGCCCCGGGCCCACTTCTCGAAAAATTACAAAACTTATATTACCGGATTCCTCGTCTTGACACGAGTCGGTACATACCAAGAACTCCCAAATCCGAGCTCAAATGACCTATCAAATCCCAATTTGAAATATCAAAACTCAAGCCCTAGCTTTACCCGTTTTTAATGAATTCCAACCAATTTCCATGTTAAATCTGACATAATCTCGTGTATTTAGGCCAAGGAACTTACCTCTAATCATTCTCCCTTGAATCCCTCTTCAAAATCGCTCCAAAGCTCTCAAAGCTCGCTCAAAAATGGTGGAAAATAATGCCCAGCTCGCGGAGAAAATAAAACCTTTAAACCTTTCTGCCTACAGCGATTGCCGCTTCTGCGGCCAAAATCCCGCTTTTGCGGTAATTATTAAAAAGACCAACTTTCGCTTAAGCGGTCCAGGTTTCGCTTCTGCCCTTAACGGCTCAAAACCGCTTCTTCGGTGAAATACTCGCTCATGCGGACCGCTGATGCGAAAAGGGGTCCGCTTCTGCAAAACTACTCAGCCACACCTCAGACCGCTTCCGCGATACCTCAACCGCTTCTGCGGAACCGCTTCTGCGGTCCATTTCCGCAGAAGCAGAAATACCAGATGACAGCAAAATTAGACCTGAAGCAAACTTCAAAACTCTCGTTTAACCACTCAAATTCACCCCGAGGCCCCCGGGACCTCAACCAAAAACACCAACACACCCTAAAACCTTATTCAAACATGTTCCAACCCTCAAAACACATCAAACAATGCTAAAACCATCAAATCACATCGGATTCAAGCCTAAGTTCTTCAAATACTTCTGAAATGCATTTTCTATCAAAAACCCAACTAAACGACGTCCGAATGACCTGAAATTTTGCACACACATCACAAATCACATATCGAAGCTACAGTAACTCTCGGAATTCCATTCCGACCCTCGGATCAAAATCTCACCTATCAACCGGAATTCGCAAAAATACTAACTTCGCCAATTCAAGCCTAATCCTACATCGGACCTCCAAAATCAATTCCGATCGCACTCCTAAGTCACAAATCACCTCCCGAAGCTAACCGAATCACTGGAAATCACATCCAAGCCCTCTAACTCATAAGTCAACATCCGGTTGACTTTTCCAGCTTAAGCCTTCCTTAAAAAGACTAAGTGCCTCATTTCCTACCAAATCCAATCCGAGTCAACTCAAACTCACCCAACACATATAATAAATCATGAAAAAGCAATAAAAGGGGAAAACGGGACGAAAACACATGAGACAACGGGTCGGGTCGTCACATCCTCCCCAACTTAAACCAACGCTCGTCCTCGAGCGTACCCAAAGTTGTCCTAGAAGCCAATCAATAGTTGAATAACCTTACCAAGCATATACCCGGGGTGATCCCACGTCACCCTATCTCACATAGACCCGATAACATGATATAGCTAAAATTTCACAGTCCCTCTAGACCATAAACCGTAGAACCACATTGCACTTTCCGAAGTCATACTCAAGATCAGAACCTCACATCTATAATCAGGATAAGTCCGAACCAGCTGTAATGACCCATACCTGCAACCTCCGGTGCAATTCTATGATATACCACATAGCTCAAACACATGCAGCGATAACTCCCATTCACGGCAACTGTCCACAACAACCATATACCGATAGAAACCTCTTATTAGCTAAAGTCTCATTCCAACTCTTTCATATCCTACCAATGATAATGAAACACACAGAAAACCGTAACCATTTCTCAGATAAACCACTCATGAAACCACTTCCCTTTTGACTAATACCACAGCAGATTTCCGAACCGAACCTCGATATTATTCTTCCAACAAGCTGTAATCAAATCTNCCCCATCCCACACCATAGAAATAGAATACTTGAATCTACCCCGAAGGGTCTAATCTCCACGTAGCCTCACTACAATGCGTGATCTTATCCAAACACTGTTACAAATGAAGCACCTCAAGTCGCTATACTCGAAATTGACAACCACACACAATTGATATCTGGAACCCAAACAAATCATTATACCCATGGTGAAGCAAGTAATATACACCATACGATCCTGAAAAACGACACAACCGATGCGCCATTCCCCGAGCAACACCCAATACGAACTTTTCTCAAAAACTAGGAAGCAAGGCATACAAAGTAACATATGGAAAACTACTCTCAACATCACACTGTTGCGGCGTGCAACCAGATCCAGATAACATACCCGTGGCGGCGTGCCACCCAATCCACATAAATATCACACGTAGGGAGATGCACATCGAGCCAAATTTGCTCATTATAACAAAATACCGAGTATCAGCCGTAAGCATACTGAGTGCTTAATGATATCTACATAGAGCGTTGTAAGCAACAAAAATCAACCACGACTGAGGTTTTCCCCCCTCAACTTACACTATGAATCTTGATAGCACCGCACTATATGTGCCGACAGTTCGAAAATCATAACGCCTCACAGCACAGAAAAAGCAACTCATAGATCTCCCCAGATCACTAGCAGGTTCAATAACGATCGAATCAACCTATCCTTCATCAATACAATTTGGGGCCGACGATGCCAACTCAAGCTAAACACGTATCCAATCAGCTTACTAACTACTCATTACCAAGAAGCCTAAAGCTTCCCCTTCCATTAATATAACTCATGCTGGAGCCGTACGATACGGTGCCCGACACCAAATTAATACTGAAATCCACAATCTCGCCCGGCGACATGCCCGGCCACAAGGAACGCACCCGAAAAAGTCCCTCAATACCAGAACTGAATCAATGGTAGAAACCTCTGCACTGACATCCACCACAAAGGCCCAATTAATAAAAACAATCCTAGCCATTCGCTGGTCCTTGGAATACAAACCACTCTGCTAGAACATAATCCGCACCTCGCCACGCAACCTGTGGCATTTTCTGACATAACCCATAGCACAATAGTCTAGAATAACCCAACACTGATACATCTAGTCTACACTCCAATATCATGTCCCAAAATCTAATATACCAAGCAAAGAAAGATCCACTCGGGCCTCCAATCCCAATAGTCGCTAGACGGTGCCGAATACACACGATGCACAACCACGGCATAAACTGTAGCTGAGAACTCTCAGTCTCCAACTCCATATAACACACAAATCACTGTACCTGATCCCAAATTCCGCAGCATGAATACCTATTACATCTCAAGTACCCAATCATTCCACGAAAGATATTCTAAAATTTCCTTGAGCCATCAAATAAACTCAGATATCAGCAGTCGATCTGGCCAGAAAATGCCGCAATACTACTGAAGTATCATCAGTCCAATCACATTACCCTTCTTCCGAGACATATACTCTCGTCAAATCACTTCCAATTAGCAGCACCATTTCCTTGATTACCTGAGGCCACTCGTTGCCTAAGAATTTTATGAACTTCTTTTCAGAACTGAACTGTAACTCAGCAAGTCAAGAACTCCCGCTAATCCTATTTGGAAGAAAATCATTACACATCCCATGCTTCGCATACCCATAGAAAATACATTCATCTCCAAACTACGGTGAAACCCAACAAGAACTCTCTCCCAATTCCATTTGCACAGGCTAAACTGTCAGGACTGAATCCTTCTAACTAGACCAAGCTAAACAAGCTGTCAGGACTCAAAAGTTTTGCTGCACAATACCTGTAAAAGCTCATTACCTCGAACACATACGAAGAATTAATCATACCCTCACCATACCGATTTGGTCTACCATCAAGCTACTTCATTTATCTAGGTTTCCTCCTGATTCATTTCCAACTTGATATTCCCTCTTGGTGTAGCACCACAGTTCCTCAACTCAGGCTCACTACACGAGACCCACGCACAAGACCACACTGTCTAAGACCCATAGGCCACTGAATACTCTCTCAAATGTTCCCAGAAACACCACATTCCCAAAATACTCTACTATGAAGAACCTCCTGTGAATCTAAATCTATTACCTTTATTTTCCTGATA
>MU789435.1:19280-30813 GCA_026770625.1 Nicotiana glauca
TAGAATCCCATAATTAACATAAAAATACCACCAGTCTTGACATTTTCCAATGAAAACACAATCTCTAACAACATACACAACCTTAAGACACCTAGTTGTCACATGTAGAATCTTGAACACATTAGGACCATCCTCGAAATTCATTCACTCTTATTCAAACTACAAATTACCTGACCCAACGAATAGAGTCACTCGTGCCTTATTGGCACTCCGATAACGCAAACTGAGATCCTTTTCCCAATACAAACAAACATATTCCTGCTCCATGTACCAGGCATTTTTACCAACAACAGCTTAAGACATCCTCTGATTCTTACACATCTACAAGGCACCATATATCCTTTGTCAAAATTTTCCTTCACACGTGCCATCCTCGGCTCAATTTCTGCAACCAGAACTGATCCGCCAGCATACCTCAAAACGGAACCAACATAGCACATAACCGTGCAATCAGCTAATCAACAGCAACCTCCCCAACTTGGCGCGATGCCATACATCAAGACACCCTTAACAATTCATAACACTTTTGCTCTAATGATTCCACAATGAGATTAAGCTCAATCATCTACAAGTTTGTGAAAACACAGATCATCTAGTACTGTAATCCTCTGCAAATCTCGCATTTATTCCCACATCAGTTGAGTGAGCGACCCGAATTACCAAATTTCAACACGTACCTTTCAATTACACATGGGATCTTCTAACAATATACATAAGAATCGTACCACTTAGGAACACTCCGCAGGGGGTAATCCACCTGCTTCGCCTCAATTTAGTACTTCAGCATACCTCCCACCATCATATACGTCACATAGTAGTTAGTCTTCCTGAGTCTGAACTCATACCGCCACGTGTAATGCACTTCACTTCCCAACTAGGAGATACGAAAATATTCTCCACACGCCCATAACTCGGGGCTACACAACAAATCACAATAGGAAATAAACACTTAACAGTTCATCTGTTATCCAGCAGACTTCTTCGTCACTACCAAGTCATATATATAAACCTCGCAACACTAACATACTCATCACATGGATATACAGCCACCATTCCGGCTAAGAGTGACAATACCGAACATATAAGTTCAACATATTTGCTCACACAATCAGCACCTTGGTGCTCAAGCCATAGGCAAAAATCCGGCCTCAAGTCCTCCAGACTGGCCCAACATACTCACGAAGATCACATTTCGCCCCTCGATCGGGGAAAATCACAAACCATCAAGGCACATATTACACTGAGCGCTCATGTGCGCATACAGACATGAGGAAGAAATTTCAAGAGTTATATCCCAAGCTGAATCAAGTACGCACGATAAGAATTCCAAGAAAGTGAAATTTTTCCTAAAGGTTCTGTAGCCTCTCGAGGATAAATACAGACGTCTCCGTACCGATCCGCGAGACTCTACTAAACCTGCTCATAACTCGTGAGACCTAGTAACCTAGGCTCTGATACCAACTTCTCACGACCCAATTCCCGAACCCAGTCGTGATGGCGCCTTTCATGAAGACAAGGCCAGCCAACAGATTAACAATACTTCTTTTAACAATTTTTTAGTAAGAATGAGTCAAAAACAATAGATAACATTATCATAAATGCGGAAGTAAATGATATAACAGGGAACGATCCCAGCTCAGCCCGAAATCGGGGTGTCACAAGTCACGAGCATGTAAAGAAGCCTGAACACAACTACACGGCTAATAATATTCAAAAATAAATTATGGAATTTTAAAGACAACGTCCGGTGCCGCAACCGCTGGCGGTCACCTGGCTGGTGCAATAGTAGTATCTTCAATCAGCTAATAACCCGCTACCGGGTGAACAATACCTGCAACTGCATGCAAGGTGCAGGGAGTAAAGTGAGTACTCCAACTCAGTGAGTAATAAAAGTAAATAATAACTGGGCAGTAAGAAATCACGTATAACAGATCATCACACTGTATAGAAGCAGTGAAAAGCCCATACATTGAGAAAAATCAGTGAAAACTGTGAAAACCTTTCAAAGCATCTTGGCTCAGTGTTAAACCTCTTTTGAAGATGATCCTTTCAACAGTTGCAAAAATAATTTTCAACAATTAGTGACACTATGCACAGAGACCCGCCCCTCGGGCAATATTCTTATACCCGGTCAGCCACTGTTACCTGACCAAACGCATCATACAGTGTCATTGTTACCACTGTCTAAGATTTATCCTCTTTAAGAGTGATCAGACAATACCAGAACAGCAAACAAATATCTTAAGAAACAACACAAACAACGAATAGTGAACAAATGCATGAATGCAATGCAATGCAAATAACGGTACATTCTAGTACCCGCTGCGGCGTGCAGCCCGCTCCATTTATTTATCGTCGATGGCGCTCACTGGGGGTATGTACAGACTCCGGAGGGGCTCCTACAGCCCAAGCGCAATATCAGCCATATCGTGGCATCAACAGGCTCTTGACCTCAATATCAATTTATCATCGCTGCGGCATGCAGCCCGATCCACATCATAGGAGAATATATCCTCACTATTGGGTACTCAACCCATCTCAGTCAAATAAATGCGTAGCCACTCGGGCATTACGTACTGTAGGGATCTCAGCCCTTATATTCATTTTGTTTATGATTTCATGTTCAAAATACAGTTCTTATCATATTTTTAACAGTTGAAAGCATGACTGAGAGTATGATTTATGCAAAAAGTGAGGAAGAACAAATGAAGATCCCCTAAGAATTCTACAGGTCGGCACAAGGCCCCAAACGTGGCAATAAGCCCAATTCACAGTAATAAAGTATGCGTCTCAATCGCCAATATAGTAGAAAATATCACTCGGGATGGACCAAGTCACGATCCCCAATAGCAAACGACCCCGCACTCGTCATGGAATGCGTGTCACGCCTCAATACAGCGTTACGATGTGAAATCTGGGGTTTCAAACCCTCAGGATATCATTTACAAGCATTACTCACCTCGAATCGGCAAAATCCCTAGCTCGCGACGCCTTTGCCCCTCAAATCAGCCTCCACGCACATCGAATCTAACCAAAATCAGAACGAATACATTACAATATTCTAAGGGAACAATACCCAATCGAAAACAATCAAAAAATAGCAAAAATCTCGAAACTAGCAAAACCCGAGTCCCGAGCCCACTTCTCAAAAAATTACAAAACTTATATTACCGGATTCCTCATCTCGCCACGAGTCGGTACATACCAAGAACTCCCAAATCCGAGCTCAAATGACCTATCAAATCCCAATTTGAAATATCAAAACTCAAGCCCTAGCTTTACCCGTTTTTAATGAATTCCAACCAATTTTCATGTTAAATCTAACATAATCTCGTGTATTTAGGCCAAGGAACTTACCTCTAATCATTATCCCTTGATCCTCTTCAAATCGCTCCAAAGCTCTCAAAGCTCACTCAAAAACGGTGGAAAATAATGCCTAGCTCGCGGAGGAAATAAAACCTTTAAACCCTTCTGCCAACAGCGATTGCCGCTTCTGCAGCCAAAATCCCGCTTCTGCGGTAATTATTAAAAAGACCAACTTCTGCTTAAGCGGTCCAGGTTCCGCTTTTGCGGAAATTTCCCTTAACGGCTCAAAATCGCTTCTGCGGTGAAATACTCGCTCATGCGAACCCGCTAATGCGAAAAGGGGTCCGCTTCTGCGAAACTACTCAGCCACACCTCAGACCTCTTCCGCGATCCCTCACCCGCTTCTGCGGTCCATTTCCGCAGAAGCGGAAATACCAGAAGACAGCAAAATTAGACCTGAAGCAAACTTCAAAACTCTCGTTTAACCACTCGAATTCACCCCGAGGCCCCCGGGACCTTAACCAAAAACACCAACAAACCCTAAAACCTTATTCAAACTTGTTCCAACCCTCAAAACACATCAAACAACGCTAAAACCATCAAATCACATCGGATTCAAGCCTAAGTTCTTCAAATACTTCCGAAATGCACTTTCGATCAAAAACCCAACCAAACGACGTCCGAATGACCTAAAATTTTGCACACACATCAAAAATAACATATCGAAGCTACAACAACTCTCGGAATTCCACTCCGACCCTTGGATCAAAATCTCACCTATCAACCGGAATTCGCCAAAATACTAACTTCGCCAATTCAAGCCTAATCCTACACCGGACCTCCAAAATCAATTTCGATCGCACTCCTAAGTCACAAATCACCTCCCGAAGCTAACCGAATTGCCGAAAATTACATCTGAGCCCTCTAACTCATAAGTCAATGTCCGGTTGACTTTTTCAGCTTAAGCCTTCCTTAAAGAGACTAAGTGCCTCATTTCCTACAAAATCCAATCCGAGTCAACTCAAACTCACCCAACACATATAATAAATCATGAAGAAGCAATAAACGGGGAAAACGGGACGGAAACACATGAGACAACGGGTCGAGTCATCACAGGTGTGCTGTCGTTCTTAGTTTTCTCTAGGTCTTATTTTTTTTCGTTCTCAGCCGAAGATGATGGTAAAGGTTGTGTCCTTTTTCTCAAATCAGAAACGGCTCTAGCTCATTTTGTCTTAGGTGTTTTTTCTGCCTAGGTTTAGGTTTTTTTGTTTTTTTTTCCTAATGTGTGTTCGCTCTTAAGAAGACTAAAAGAAAGGGTCTTAGGCCTATAGGAATTATGGGCTATGATTATTTGTGCTAGCTCCTAAAATAGGCCTAAAAATGGGCTAAATTTATTTGAAATCAATTCAGAACTAGACTCAATAAACCTAAATGTATTATATGAAGAATATTAGGTACTTCCTTCTAAAATTTATCTAAAAATGCAAAACCAACTATTTTTGGTATTTTCAAATATAAAAATAAAAAATAAGGTACTATTTTTATATATTTTTAATTTTACGGAATGTATAAATGAAAAGTAATTAGATAAAGTATTAATTAATAAAATATTTTTGTAATTTTTATTTTTGTGACAAAATAATGTGAAAGAGTCAAAATTAGTTGAATTAACTACATTAGACCTAAACTAAATATGTATATACTAAAAATATATATAAAATCTTGGGGAGGGTCAAAAATCACATGTCTACAGCACCTAAGACTGTATTGTGGTCCGGTCCCGGGCCTAAATAGGCTAAACAGGCTGGGCCAAACGGTCCCGAGCTCTGGCAGGCCGGGACCAAGAGGTCCCGGGCCAAACAATCCCAGGCTTAACGGTCCTGGAGGGTGGAACCGGCCCACTGTGGGACTAAGCCCACATGGTCCCGGGTAAATGGGTTGGGCCCACCTTTTTTTTTTTGAATTTTTTTTATCTAAGGAAATTTCTTGTAAATTATATTATATAATTGTGACCTAAATCTTCTAATTCAAATTTAAACACAAAAAAATTGTAAAGAGATATTCAAGGGAATGCCTTATAATTTTTATTATTACGACATTAACAAAAAATGGCAATATCTTAGTCTTCCTACCCCTCAATGGAATGAGCACAACAAGGTGCTAATACCACCATTAAAAAGAAAAAAACTAATGAAGATGTTCCAAAACACAAGTTACATATTAGTCTACGTATTATCTCTAAAAATTTCATAAATCTTTCAAGGTTCGGAGAAATTTCCGTTGCTGGTGGCGGAAAAGAAGCTTGTTTATCACCTCTTCCGGGCGAAGCAGCATCCTCCGCAAGTTCCGCTAGCATTTCTTCATAAGCTTCATCTATCTCCGGTTGTGATTCAGCAAGTCCAAAATTTCTTCTTTCTGAATTGATCCAATCTCTAAAGAGTATTGATTTTTCAAGCTCTCCCTCATAGACGCTCTATGATCACCGATTCAAAGTCTCTCTTGAATGTAAGCGCTCTCCGATGCCATTGTTGAAGCTTGAATACTTAAAATATCTCGAGTCATCCTAGAAAGAACCGGATAGTATTTTTCTTTGTCCTTCCATCATTCCAAAACATCAAAGGAGTCGTCGGGATTCTCTGATTCAAGTCCCTGCGATAAATAAACTTGAAGCTCATTTAGTTGTGAACTATCACCAATATTATAACCTTGAGAACCCCTAAACTCCGTCCAAGAACTAAGTGTTTTTAGGCCCGCAATTCTTTTAGATGATTGCGAACTAGACGAAGTAGGAGTTGGAACATTTGGTCTAGCATGATCTGAGGCAAGTTGATTAAGTATTATAAATTTTTTGAGCATTTATTTTAATTGAGGCTTTTGCATCAGCAAGTATAGCAAATTCCTCATCTAAAAGTGATAAAGCCTTATAAATATTTATATACCAAAAGTGAGGACTTCCTAATTTCATGGTAGAATTTAACATGGCAGCAACACCAAAAATAGGGGGGATAAGAAAAAAATATTTTTTAAACTTATCTTTCAAAGAATTAATAGCAAGTTGATAAATTACCCCACCCTCTGAAAATTGAGTAAACAAATCTACAAGTGCTGCCATATAAACTAAACAGTTAGAAATAGTAGGATAATATTGCCCAGATAATTCATTTGTAGCAACAAGAAATTGTTCTAAAATGTCTACAAGAATTTTAACATTAGTCCAATCCTGATTTTTAAGGTACTCATCATCATCATCATCATCATCACCACTAACACGAGCATTAAACGTTGCATTTATTGGATTTTTATATTCATATGCAACAACTAAACTTTCATACATATAATTCCATCTAGTCGGACAACGTTTAGGAACCTTTCTTTATCTAAGGCCAAATTCATCAAATTTTTTAAAATATTCTCTAAGTCTACTTCTACGGTTTGAATAAAAAATCCAATCAAGAGCCATTTTAACCTTTCAATTTCAACATTTAATACTTTTATACCATCACCGACGATTAAATGGTAAATATGACAAATACATCTAACATGAAAAATATTACTAAATACAGGATTTAGTGTAGTTGTAAACAAGCCTATAGCATTAGTCTTACTAGAAGCTCATCCATTGAAACTGACATTATTTTATCTCTAATGCAAAAATATCTACAAATATCTGCAACTGTGTTAGCAATAAACTTACCTGTGTGACGTAAATTAATTATTCTATAAGCAATAATGTGCTTTTGCATTTTTCATTCCTCATCAGTCCAATGAGTGGTAACAGTAAGATAATCACAGTCATTACCACTTCTACCAATATCAATAGTAATAGCAACGCGAAAATTTATATGAGTAAATAAATAGCGCAAATATTGTTTATATTCATGTTTATATTTATAAATATCTCTCTTTACGGTTGTGCGAGGTCATCCTTTATAAGTAGGATTAAAAATATTTCTAATATAATGCACAAAGTGAGGGTTAGAAGGAAAACTATAGGGTAAGCACATAACAGTTACCATTTTTGCCAATTCTTCATGATCTTTATTTGGATCGTGATATAAAACGTCACTGGTAACAGTGTTAATTCCCGATTGAACTAGATTTGATCCGGTACTAGGGTTAACGTGAGTACCTACACTTACCCCCTCTTGTGCAGCTTTCATTAGAAGAAATCTAGCTTTATCTTTAGGGTGTGTCTTTATATGTCCAGTCAAAGTACCCGTACCGCTACGGTCTCCAGTAAATTTATGAGCTATCAAAGTCCCACAAGTTTTACATTTAGCCTTATTATCTCTTCGTTGAATAAAAAAGTGCCAAACAAGGATGTTTCGCACCGTCTAGAAGGTTGTCTATTAAAAGTAGGGGTTACTACAGGAGGGTCAGGCGGGGCAATCATTTGGATTATTTTTAGTTGGGTTAACAACAGAACTAATAGGTGTATCATCTAAATCCAGTTGCGTTTTATCTAAAGCATCATTTTCCTCATCATTTTTATCGATAGTTGGATTACCATAAAGAGTATTCATGTATTCATCATTTAATTGTTGACCTGGTGCAATATCATGGTAAAATTGACTATCGATAAATTGAAAACAAGGGTTATCACTATCAAGAATAATAGGTGGAGGAGGACGGATAATATGTCTGGGTCGGGGAGCCGGGGGAGGAGTAGTAGCTTGGCCACTAGATTCACCAATTTTGAATTTTCCCTTACCACCATATATTTGTTCAAAGAAAAGGCTATATTAATTATAGTTATACAAACTAAAACAAACAAAACTATAATATTAAAACTTAAGAGTTGGAACGAGTTTATCGAATTGATGAACAACTTCTTGAAAATTATATATCGTTGAAGATTTGAATACTTCAATTCACCAACTTCACAATTTTTCACAAATTGTAAAAATAAAGTAAGCAATTATAGAAAAAAATTAGAGAAAGATTGATGATTTTGTGAGTAAAAATGAAAGAATGAGGGGGTATTTATAGTTGAGAATAGGTAAAAAGTATAATTATAAAGAGTTTGGAGTTAAATCAAAGTTTGGAGGGCAAATAGCTATTTTTTAAAAAGCCAAACGGCTAAATTGGCAGGACAACGGCTAGTTTTTAAACTTTCAATTGTTCGCCCATTTTTTTAAAAAAAAATTAAAAAATAGTCGTTGGGCCCATTAGGCCTGGTTGAACCGGCCCAGACCCGCCAGCTGGTCCCGGGCTCGCGGTTTCTCCATGCTGGACCGGCCCACAGTGGGCTCCTAGGACCCCTTGGGACCGGACCATACAGGCCTGCCCGTTTAGCGCAAAGCCCATGCGGGCTCGTGGTCCCGGGCTAGGCCCGGACCACAATACAACCTTAACAGCACCTCTTCGCTTCGAAATTCGGTAACCGGCTCCAATGCATCTCTAACTCCTCAAATCAATGCCAAACGATCCGAAACTAATCAAACAACCTGCTAATCAATCAAAATATACCCAAAGACTCGTAATTTAACAATTAATAATAATTCTCAATTTCACCCAAAATGTCAACAAAGTCAACCCCTGCGCTCACACGCCCGGATTTCGAAAATTTTCGAAGATAATTATTATCCATAGCACCACGAACTCAAATACATAAATTATTCCTAATTCCATGTCCAATTTCGTGGCCAAAACTCAAAAATACTATTTCTAGGATTTTATCCAAACTCTCATAATTTCTACCAATTTTCATTTTAAAATCCATATATAATCTATGTATTTAACTTACAACAAGTGGGAATAACTTACCTCATGATAGATGATGAAAATGGCTCCTCCAAATCGCCTAAAAATCGCCCAAGCAAGAGAGAAATGAAATGAGAAAAATCCTGACAGCCAAAATTTCTTCTTCTAACCAACACCAGCAGCACCAAAATTACCAAAACTTGGTCCAAAACCACCTCAAAACACACCCGAGACCCTCGGGATCCCATCCAACCATACAAGACAATCCCAATACCTTATACAAACTTGTCCAAAGGCTCGAAACGCCATGAATAACATCAAAACCATGAATCGATGATAAAAACCTTCTCTTAATTGTCAAACATTCAAACTTCACCGAAATTCATCCAAATCACACTTAGACATTCCGGATCACAACCAAATTTCACACAGAAGTTCCAATCAATAAAATGAACCAATTTAAGGTCCCGAAATATCGCCCGAAGTCTGATAACACCTAAACTCACTCCAAGTCAAACTTAGCAAGTTTCAAAACCTTCAAAATACAAACTTTCATTATTAAGCGCTAAAATGCTCCCAGACCATTCAATACTCAACTCGAACATACAGTCAAGTCCGAAATCATCTTAGAAATCTATAGGAACCTTCAAATCTCGATTATGAGGTCATTTACTCAAGAGTCAAACCTTGGCCAACTCTTCCAACTTAAAACTTCCGAATTGAGAATTATCCTTCCAAATCAACTCCAAACTTTCCGAAAATCAAACCAACTACAAGTACAAGTCATAATACATGAAGTGAAGCTACTCAAAGTCTCAAACCGTCGAACAACATGCTAGAGCTCAAAACGACCGGTCAGGTTGTTACACTTACCCAAGTAGTTTCAATCTTCAATCTTAATTCAAAATTTTTATAGCAATTATACGAACAACACAAACCCGACTTATATATACAGTCAAATCTCTCCATAGTGAATGGCTGTTATACGCCTATAATAGCATTTGAGGTTTAAATATATTTTGGTTGTTATAAACAAAAATTATTCAAAAATGAATTTTTAGTGTTACATATAAAAGATAAGAAAATTTTTCAAATTTAAATACTCAAAATATATGTAAATTTTACTAATTTAATATTAAAGAAAGTTAAACACATTATTAAATAATTCATGGAAGATTTAAACTCTAAAGCATATAAAGCTACTAAAACATTAAATTCTTTTAAAATTGATGGGAAAACTCTGTAATTGTAACTTGTTTCGTAGATTTCAGTCTCTTATTAGCGATATAACGCTTGAAAGCGAAGATATCCAATCTTTCAACAAAAGGATATCTAATAGCTTTCCCTTGAAGTTAATCTTAGAGGTTAATAGTTGAATCTTCTATCTCAGTCCAAGTAGCAGTAGGTTGAGTCAAAATCTTTAAAATTATTATTCGTGATCTTATTAGAGATTCTACATGAATGTTATAGATCGAGAGGTAATTTTACAAAGAGCGTACTACTATAAAGATGGATGTTTCTTTTATAGGTAAAAGGTTATTATAGAGAGGTGAAATATAACATAAAAAATTGGTTCCGAGAAAAATTTAGCTTTTATAATGAATGATTGTTATATGAAGTTGTTATTATAGAAAGGTCAGCGTCAGACTGTACAACATTGCTCTTCTTCCTTTCCGAGTTTTAATCTGAAATTTTAGCTAAAACCAGCTCCAATCTTTAGCAAACTCACTCAATTGTAAATAAGAACGAATTTCAGTTCGGATCTAGAAAGTTCAACTGGGTTACAATGGAAATAAGGAATTGACCTAGTCCATCGCTGGGGGTGGCAATTTGAGCCCAAACCCATCCAACCTGCCCAACTCGCCCAGAGATTAATGGGTTGGGCTACAAACTTATTAGCTCGTGGGTTAAGTTGGGCTGAGCCCAAGTTAACCCATTAATTTTTATAACCCATTCTGACCCATTAAGTAGCCCAAATACAATCCATAAAACTCACCTAACACAAAGGGATCTCAACCCAACTTATCTAAAAATTTACTTAGTTGCCCCGATTTTACATTCTTTTTTTTTTGTATTATCAATTTTCTGTTCTTTTATTTTTCTGCACCACCCACCCACCCTATCCCCTACTCCCCTCCCCAGCAAACCCCCTCAAAAAAATTTACTTTTTTTTTATATTTTCTATTTTCTATTTTTTTTTATTTTTCTGCACCACCCACCACCCTACCCCTACGCGCAAAACCCCATCAAAAAGATTTTTTTTAGTTTTTATTTTGTATTTTCAATTTTCTGTTTATTTTTTTCCCTACACCACCCACCCCTACCTACCACCTACCACCTACCCCCCTCCCCCCAAACCTCCTCAAAAAAATTAGTTTTTTTTATTTTCAAATTTCTATTTTTTTATTTTCATGAACCACACAGCCCCTACCCCCAACACAAACCCCCTCAAAAAAAATTTACTTTTTTTTTGTAGTTTCTATTTTCTATTTTTTTCTGCATCACCCAACCAATCCAACCCTCC